>BGNK01003785.1:40960-66466 GCA_003297005.1 Symbiodinium sp. clade A Y106 | reverse complement strand
GCAGAATGCGTCCCCGGCGCCGGCCAGCCTTGTACTGGCGATTTTGCGACGGGCCCCGGCGCGATGCGCCTTTCATCCATCCAAAAAGACGTGCCCGTCGTTAGTAGCCCCTTTTGGTTCGTCGGGTGTCGTGCTTGTGGTAGTTGCCGCAACATGCAGGAACACATGATTGCTGATCAGTTTAGCAGTGGCTGCCGAGGCAAAACTTGGCAGCCATGATGCAACTGGCTTAAAAGCTGCCTGCTGCCTCTGGTTTAAGTGTGCCCCGTTTGATGTGCAGAAGACTAGGTGGCAAATGTCGATGACATCTCCTATGCCGCCGGTTCCGGGTATGCCCAGTATGCCAATGCTGCTTGACGGCAACTTCAACTAGATGCCCCTAGCCTTGTCTGGTAGACCAAGCCAGGTGGCCCAATCCGCCACCTATGGTTTCTCCTTGGTTGATGCTTGGTCGAGAGATCTTGTTGTTGATGCACCGAAGCGAGGGGTGGCAACCTGCATCTCTACCTGCACCAACTCGCCCTGAGGACCGTGAGGGTTGACGGCCTCAAGTTCGAGTATCAGCTAACCGAGGATGATGTTCGGAAGGCGGCCAGCCAGGTTTTGTGTAATGTGACAGAAACATGGCAAGGCTGTGTTTCGGATGCTCGTGTAGAGGCAAAGGTGCCTTCGTTTGCGTGGTCATGGTATAAATGTGAGCAGTAGAAACCAGATTCGAACCGTCTACATCTCCTTGCCTTGGTCATTGCAAATCGACGCATCTGAACAACTTACAGTACGATCCGAAACAGTGCCATTAACGCCTGAACCACTTCCTAGGCGAGAGGTCGTCAAGTGTTCTGCCACCAAGATTTCGTGTCATCCTCTAAGCACTCAATCTCGCTGAGCAATACTGATGGTGGGATTGGTCCCATCATGGAACATCATGGGGCCATTGGCAGGTAGAACTGTCGCCTGTGTTAAACAATACTTTGCTTGTGGGTCCCGATCTTCGAACCAGTGCATTACATCTATACAGGTCGGGTAGGGAAAGTTTTGATCTTCTGTGGTGTCCTGATGTTTCATGACTTGGTGTTTACCTTGCAGTCGGCAGAAGCAGAACAGAATGACCGCCTCACCAAGCCATCCGGCGGTTAAAGGCAGCACATGTTGGGCCAAGTTGCCGGGGTTGGGAGACGGGAGTTCAGGCAGACCGACCACCCATGACCTCCGCCGGTCCGCCCACCCCTGTCGGAGGGATGCTCGCTCGGCTCGGTGGCTCGATCACCCGCTGTGAAAAACTGTCGTGTGGATAGATGAGACATGTTGGTGTCGAGACACCTAGCCCGTGGATCGCGACAGCATCGGTGCCCAGCCTGAAACAACAATGGCCAATGTTTTCTGAGCGAAGAAACCGGAGCATGTCAGTGAACACTGGAAGCCATGGCTGCACCAGGTCTTTTCGCGCTATGGCGAAGTCGTCACGGTGAAGATGGACAGAGAGGGAACCACTTCACAGGCCGAAGTCCCGACGGCGAGAGAGCGCAGCAGCGCAGCGGAAGAGCGGTTAGCGCAGTTGAGTCTCTGAGAGGTGCAGTTTGCGCAGCCCCACCAAGCCATGGCCGCGCAGCACGACCTGGACAAGAAGCAGCTCCAAGGCCGAGAAATTTCCAAAGCCAAGCTTTGAAAAGAAAGGTCGCCTTAGGCCTTAGTCGCCTCCTTCTCCTCCTTCTCTCTGAAGTCTTTCGCCAGGCATGTCTGGAGCCTTTCTCACGGTCGAGTTTGCGTACCCTCAAGGACCCGCAAAACGTGCCGACCTTGGGCACCGTGCGGCTTTCGATTTTGAGGATACACCGCAGTTCCTCCCTCTGCCGATCCCGGCTTACTGCAGCACATGGCTGCATCGTGCCTTGGCATTGTTACGAAAAGCCAGCATCAGCTAGTCTCGGGCGTCAGATGGGAATGCAGGTCTCTTCGAGGTGCAGGAATCAGTGCAGGGAAGGATTTACTGATTTGACATCGCATATCATCGACAACAATTGACACCTGTTCTGTCATTTGGGGTGCTGTGGGGTGGTGAGGGAGGCACAACGGCCTGCGGCGTGTTGCGGCCATCCTTCCTGAAGCAGCTTCGCAGGAATGTCGTTTTGCCCTTGCAGGAATCCGTTCATGAATCCAATGATGCCTGGCAGCGGACCAGGCCTCAGATGTGAAGAAACCTGTAAACGTATTGCCCAAGAATCAATCCCTCTGAGGCTACCCGGTGGCTCCTGCTCCAACGCCTTCAAGCCCCACCCCTTCTCCTGGAGGCGCATCTCCAGTTAGATTTGCAGTCTGACCTGACCTTCGACGAGTCTAGCATCCACTGTGCTAGAAACAAGAAGCAGGAACGGAGACCTAGAGCCTGAGTACGCGTTCAAACCAATCCGTTGGACAGTGATCGACAACTCTTCGTGCGGCTCTTGATGCCAGGCCAGCCAAAGAAGTTTACATGCAAACTGGAAGTGGGAATCGCCTCTTGGACAAAAACCCCAAGAGCCAATACCGCTTGTAGCAATCTCAGAGCATCGCAGATACACCTGTGCCGCTTAAGGAAAATGAGGGTGAGTTCCGTGTGGGCAGCCGGGTCATCCAAATCGCACGTGCAATCTGGCAGGACAAATGCAAGTGAAGCCTGAGCTAGGCCACAAGGCCATGCGTAAGCCTGCGCATTCTGTCAGGATCCCAAATTTCAAGAGCACGGAGGCAAGACACGACTCCGCGGAAAAGGTATCGGTGGTCCACATGAAGGGGACGAACCTTGGCATTGCTCTCCAGAGTCTGCTTTTCGAAAGCCTTCCGGCCCCAGCTGCGAAATGCTGCGAACCGACCTCAGGAACCACTGGCTCTGTGTATATCTTGCCGAGACCAAACCGCATTTGACAAGGCCGTGACGGGCAGTGCAGGTGTGGATAGGCCGACCCTGTGCAACCAGAGCCGCCGCAATCCTGTCAATGTCCAACTGACCGGCACGGCCTTACTGTAGGCATTGCCAGAAATTTGGCTCCAGGCTGTCCAGTATGCCGAGACACAGCTGCAGAAGGTGCATTCGGACTACAAGGCCACCACCTATAACAAACCTGGACTTTGGCACCCCGTGAATCACAAAGCCTGACTGTCCCGCGAGGCGTTTTGTCAACAGCACGGCAAACCCGTTCCGGATTTGGAGGTCAAGATATCGAAGAAAGGCCAGCCATGCAGTTGGACATCTTTGAACACTCCGACTCCGTGCTAGAGTCTAGAGTGGGGAGCGCTGCCAAGGCACATTCGGACCAGAGGTCACCAAAAGCGTCCAGCCGATGCCTGGTTCTCGGGAGAGCGAGGGAGCCACCTCAGACTCCTCACAGTCCGAGGGAGATATCCCCCGAGACCTGCCCAGCTCCAGGAATCGCGGCGAACGTCCGGCTGGAGCCCCTACAGACGAGGAGATTGAGCGCCTGATAGAAGAACGCTTTTTGGCTTTACAAGATATGCCAGCCGTGCATCTATCCAGAAGGCATCAGCAGAGTCGGGGCATCGGAGTGGCTTGGTCTTTCAGGTAATGATGCTCGGAAGGCAGCCAATTTCAAGAAAGCTGATGAAGTCCGCGAGCACCTCAAGTCACGAGGACAAAGCTTCGATTCGGTTTCCGGCTTCCAACCACTGAAGGCAGCAAGTGGATCTTTGACTGCAGTACCTTGCATGATGTTCAGGAGTCGTGCTCATGGACGAGAAAGGGGCGAAAGGAACCTTCAAAGGTTGGGCAGATGGAGCGGGGGGGTTGGAAAGGGACCTCAAAGGGATGCTCCACCTCTATCCCGAATGTGATGTCAAATGCATTCAGGCAGCGAAGTGACGAAGTGGCGATTTTGGCGCCCTTAGGCTGCTGGAGATGTGGGGTGGACAAAGATCGGAGATCCGCCTTTGTCTTTGATATTCGCTGACTTTTGGTGACCAGGGCCAAGATACGCATAGCCCTAAGACAGCAGCATGCCGTCTTTTCGTGTGTCTTTTTCAAGCTTCCGAAGTCTTCAAATGACCTGCAGAAGCAGTCTCTGGGACTTCATCTAGGACCCGAAGAACTCATTTATGCAGTGGTGCGCTTTTCGGGTCGTCATGTGCTGCTTCTGCTTTACCGATTTCTCAACCGACGTTCTTTTCAGCACTTGGGATTCAGGACCGGGAAACCTGTTGTGATCCTGTTATGCTCAGAAACGACTGTTGAGATAGCATTTAGACGGCCGGCCTGTATCCGTGTACGCTCCGTGTCCGTCCCATGATGGACCGCACAGAGCGATGGCCAATGGTGCTGGTTGCAATGCGAGTCAGGACAGGCTCTTTAACAGTGTTCAGTTTTGCCGAGTTTTTGCAGACCTCTCTGATAGTTGCGAGCAACTCACTGAGATGCTCCTCCAGTGGACAAGCAATGAGCCCGCAATGTGAAGCCATAGTTGCGTGAGAACGGAGCCACTGCGGCCATAGTTCTGGCGCAGCTTCTTATTGAAGTCACGGCAGTTTGTCCACGTTCAGAAGTGCATGGTGCAAGTGAGTGCATGGTGCAAGTTGAATGAAGGGAACACAAGACACCTTGATGCGAGAGGTGCGTTGCAGCGCTTGTATGATGTAAGTCGCACCGAGAAAATCACGAACAAAGATGACTCAGTCTTGCCGTGTTTTGCAAGCGCTGGCGTGTACAGTGCATGTGCAAGATTGAGCGCGCATGGCCGTCGCTTTTGACGGCGTGTACAATTGGGGCATGAAGTGCAGCCCATGCGCTCTCAGCAGCATGGCATTTCAGTATGGAGGATGAGAAGTTTTGACTGCAAGGAGCACTGCAGTGCTCACGTCCAGGATTTCCTTCACCTTCATTTCAGACAGAGAGCATGGAGAAGGCAAGAAAGCCTCTTCCCACGAAGATGCGTGTCATATCAGTCTTTCCCAGCGGAGCCCCAAGTGATGGGCCATCGAAATCCGGGTCGACCCGGGCTCGGATTGCGGAGTGTACATGAAGGTTGGCACCGGCCGTATGAGCTAAGCTCCACGCACATTGTAAACTCTAGATGCTTCATGCGGGATGGCGCGTATGCAAAGCAGAAAAGCCTGCCCTTCCACGATGACAGCAATGAAGCTGCATATCTTCCTGAACCTGTACCGAATAAGTTTCCTGGAGGAAAAAGTGTTCGGCAGTCGTCTCCGTGGCCTACATCGTCGCTGCATGTGTTTGCACCTGAGCCCGAGGCATTCCCTGCAAGCAGTAAGCATGAAATGCCTGCGGAACCTTGTCGCCTCTCAGGTTGCACATGGCTTCGAAGTATTTTCCGAGCAGCAACTTCTTGTTCTCAACGACCCCACTCGGGTGGCACGGGCAGTTCTTGTTTGCATTCTTGACATTGCTTCGTTTGCTAGACGTGCTGCCGAGTGCTCGCTTGGCAGAGATCTTGCCGAGAGTGGCCATGACGCGATTGCACTGATGTTTGCCCGACGATAGCCGATAGCGAGGAAGAAGATGATGTTTCTGCTGTGGCTAATAGTCACAAAATGATTATGGCAGTGTTGATTGGGCCGAGACTTTTGCAGGTAATTGACTTCAACAACTCGGAGTATGGCTCCACCCACGTGGACGATTATTGGGCCCAGAACCTGGAGTTAGAGCATCAGGTGACTGAAGACTTTGACCAGTGACGTCAGACAAATCACGGTTCACGTGCCTCACAGTTCCTGCGGTTTTGCAACAGTGCCACAAGCGGACCAGGCGAAAATCGACCTCAACTACAGCCCGTTGGAAGGCCGCAGAGTCGGCAGGATGAATTACGATGGTGAGTGAGTTCGTGCGAGTGCACGGAGGACATAGTCCAACACACATGTAAGTTGCAGCCGTCCAGCATCTCCCAAAATCAGCCGAAGAAACGTCTGTGCTTCTGGTGCATCTCTTACGAGCTCCAAAGGACCACTAGCAAACCGCACTAAGGCCCTCGGTTTTTTTGTGACTGTCTGAGCATGAGCAGGTCTCACTAATATAAACAGACACGAAACACTTGTCTCGAACAATGGCGTGTGAAATCCTGGCGTCTCAGACTCCGCCGCTGCATTCCTTGTATCTCTCGTCTCTTGCTGTCTCTCGCCTCTCTTCCCCTCGCTGCCACTTGCGTGCTCTGCTCCACTTCGACACTCTTTTCGTGCAGGCTGGAACCTGTTCCGGCACGTGCGCATCGGATGCTTCCTGGTGCAGTGGGCCGGCACCTCAGCATGCCGGTGGCTGATACATCATGAGTGCCTTCGTACTCCTTATGTAGACGTCTTGACATATATTTCGGTTACCTGGCAGACGAAGTGGTGACTCGATGGAGCGAGGGAGTAACCGGGCATGTTCGTTGCACCTGTGGGGCAAGCATGGCTCTTTCCTGCTTCCGATGGATTATGGTGGGTTTGCCTGCACTCCGCATATGAAATCGGTTTGCTGGCTTTTGTCTTTGACCGTCTCTTGCTTGTGCAGCCACGGGCGGGATTTCATCCCAGAAAGGGCAGACTCGCGAATAATTTGGTGTTGCGTTCTGCCGTGACCTTTACTCTACATTAATGCCAAACCATCTTGACATACATGTGGCCTTGTCAGCTGACTTGACTGTGGCTTCAGAGCTTCATGGTGTTCCCGAGATTCACGGCGCTGCTTGGTACATAGCATTGCCGAATTTGTCCCGCCCAAGGAAAGTGCACTAGCATATGCCGAGCGTGGACCCGCCGAAGTTTCAATGCGCGGTTGGCTGCTGGAGTTTCGTGCAGCCGAGTAGCGATCCTGTGCGCTGCTCCTCCAGACTGTGCCAGGTGTCGGCGAGACGCTGACCGCAACGGAGTGTGTGCAGTTCTGCAACAGGACCCAGGCCCGCCGCCGTGCTAGCTTGCCCGACGCGGACTACCTGTGACATAGTGTGACTCCCCACCGTTGGCTTGGCGCCCCACCACGAATTTCTGCTGAGGCATATCTTCGGCTACCCTTATGCCGCTGTGGTTTAGATGAGACTGCGCTGCCAATGATCGAGGCTAGATGACACTTGAGTTTCTGAGCTTTGGGCGGAAGCTAGAGAGCTGCACCCAGTATGCCTAATGCTGGAGCAGGTGCAAGGCGAGTGCACGCCAACATCTTGGGAGGCGACCAAACTTCTGCTCCCAAATCTTTTTCGTACATGCACAGAAGTTTCCAAGGTGTACAGGGAGTTTGACTACCGGTCGTCCATGTCGCGGCGCGCTCGGTGGCTCTAGCTTCTTCGTGGCGAGACGGGTTTCTGTTTTGGTGCGGTGTTGCCTGAATCCTCGCCTGAGTTGCTCGAGTGCGAATGCCAAGAACTTCTTCGTGATGCATTCCTTTCGCGGTCTTCGCATGACGTGAGCTGAGGCCGTCCACGTACGACGTCACCCGCCGGCTTCTCTACTCCATCGTCACGGCTTGGACCTCAGTCACGGCGGAGAGGCAGAAGACGGGAGCCACGAGGACTTGAGCATTCCAACCGCCTCTCCGTGCTCCGATGTGCTCCGTGCGTTGCTCGTGGGAAGGATGTCAGATCCCGGGGTGGGGTTGGGGATGGTTGGGGTGCGGGTTCAGCGCTACTGGTGGAAAGAAACGAAGGGGAAGGGTCCTCTCGACCTGGGCCCTGCGTTGCTTCTGCGCTTGGGTGTTATCTATCGATGGTGGCCGCAGCTCGGGGACAGCGAGGGGGCCGGGATCGACTTCCAGAATGCTTTGGTGGAAGGAAGCAAGGCGGAGAGTATCTTTCGGAGGAAGGATCAGATGGAACAGTGTCACTCCGAGCAAGGATTACTCTAAGTGCACAGCGTACAAACACTGAAGAAGAGTTCGCTGCAGATACGGCTGCCATCGCCGGCCGATCCTCCGCTTCGGCGCTTGCCTTATCCCATCTATGGCTTGACGATGTCAGTAACAAGGCGCTGGGGAGTTGATTCTCCTGCAAGACCACCGAGGAACTACATTCATGCCGTGAATCCTCTGGAGGTGCGTGCTGTTTTTTGCTGCATGCGCCAGGGGCTAGCTTCCGTTTTGAAATGAGATGTAAGCCTGACTTGGCCTTGTCAGTCCCGCCCGCAATTCGATTACGACACCCGTCTCGAGTGTACGGCTCAGCTGGGTGTTGCTGGGGAAGGTGATGTTGCATGCTGGACACATCTTGTTTGTTTGCCGCTGTTCTGGAACTGTCGCCAAGTCGCATGGTCTTCAACGCCGTTTGGGACTTTGGGAAGAGTCGCATGGCCCCAGCCTCATCATGACAATCCCTGAAGCACAGAGTCAGTGGAAACTTTTTTTGCCAGCTGGACTCGAAGCTGGATGCTTACCACCGGCAGGTGGCATTGTCTTTGTCTGATTGGGGCGGAACTTTAGACCTGACGGTGGCACTTTGGCAGCAGCAAGAGGGGGATGTTCAGTTGTGTCACCAACCTGGAAATCTTTGAAGCCAAGGTTACCTTCAACTCCAGTGTTGGCCCAGGAGTTTTTTCCGAGGTCGACAGATTTCTCGAGCACTGCAGACAAAGATTCCGATTGAGCTCAGGCATATCCGGACTTGAAGTGCGACAGAGCCATTTTCCGATTGAGGCATGTTAAGTGATCGGGAAGTGTTTAGTGCGTGCTTCGAACCCCGTGGCAGGACCAAATAGTGGCGAACGGTGAGCTAGTTCGTGACGGGCTGGTGCGACAGTCTGGGCATCTGATCACAGCATCTCAGCACTGAAATTGCTGGCAGGCATCGGTTGAGGGACTGGGCACAGTGGACATTTTGTTTGGCACATACTACACGGTGGGCGCCTGTGCTCCGATCTCCGCCGTTCCAGCCGTTTTGCTGGACTTGTGTCCCGCTAGGTGGTTCCAGCAACTTGGTCTTCCTCCACACAGGCCGCTCTCTTGATGCACTTTAGTCTTCTGGTCCGAGCTTGGGGTTCCGAGGTCGTGCATGTTGTCGTTGCCATTGACATAGACATGAAGCGTGTCTTGACGAGTCTCTGCCCCAGATTCGCAGTGGAGTGCATATTGCCAGCATGCAGCTCAGTTGTCATGTCAAGGTGTGGTGATGCCAGTGACGTTGATGAATCTTCAGATGAATTCCCTTACGCACCAGTTGTACGGCGCAGGCTGGGCGTTGACATGCGGCCGTCAGTGCGTTTCGTTGAATTTGTTCAGGGTTCGAGCTCAGTGCAAGGTGCGGACTTGAATGACCAGTATGCCTACTATCAGTTGTGCGAGAGTCTCAGGGACAGCAACGGAGCGTGGTGAAGTGTGGGGATGGCTCGGTCATGCTCACAAGGTACAGCCGCCAACTTGACACAGACCGTTGGCGGAGTTACGACTGTTCAAGTCTTCGTTAGTCGGCATCTCATGTGGTCTGCATCAAGCCGCGGCAGTTGTGCGAACGACTGTTTAGCACCTGAGCAGTCTCCGTAGTAGGTTGCACGTTGGCAGAGCTGGGAGGCTTGCCTTCAGAGGTGCGTTAGTCGGTGTGCCGTGTCCACCAAGCCGTTGTCGGCTCGTCCGTATGCTGAGGTCAATTACATGTACCTGCAGTCGGCTGCTATTGATCACCAGTTCAACTATGCTGCCAGCCTCAGGGATGCCTCGAAGCCGGCAACATGTTATACTACCTGTGACCAAATGCTGCATTCCTTTGAGGCTTGGTTCACTTTCAAGGAGGAGCCCACAGGTACTCCAAGGATCTTGGAGTACCAGCATGACAGCCACGAGCTCGTGATTCAGCGTAGTTTTGGTTCAGTGCTGATGCACACGGCTTAGGCAAAGACTATGTGCTTTGGCCACAGGACTCAAGTCTTTGCAAACCCGTTTCGGAAGCATGATGTTGTCACGAATGTCGATGAGAACTGCGGCGATGGATCAATGTTTGCATGCGAGGAAACGCTGCCCGACAATGCTGTCTTTTCCTCCCTGATCCAGACTGCTCCCAGGACTCGCTGCTTCGTGGGTGCAACTTGAAGCATCTTCTCCAGTATGTGCAAGTAGCGTTGCAAGGATCATTTTCGCGCTGTACCCTCCGGCTCTGCAGTATGCCAGGTATGGCTTGCAGAGTGATGAGACAGCTGTCGACACATGGAGCCCGACCTTGACCTGCAAGGTTCAATACCGCTGGCACAAAGCTCTTCTTGTCTTTCGATGCTGCTACGTTGCGTGGGTGCCCGAGGTTCTGTGGTAGCGGGTCAAGCAAAATCGGCAACACATCAGGTGGTGCTGTCCCCATCGACACGAATGGAGACGACATACCCGATTTCTACAACGAGGCTGACAAGGCCCACTCTCTTTGCCGCTCGCAGACCTCCCATGACAGTGGTATAGGGACCAGGTTGTTTAGAACGCTCGCATGGTTCCCCTTGCATACTTGTGGTGCAGATCAAGCCGCAAGCAAGCACTGCTGGACACTTCTCCTTTTTTTTGTGAGAGCTGAACTGTTGCTTCGCTGAAGGCCACGCGGGGACCTTGCGAGGATTTCATCGACCGGTTTACCATGATACTGATCCCGGGGAGCATGCGCTGTCCTCAAATCAAAGCATCCCTGTGCTTTGGATCAGCAGGCGCATTTGCAGTGATTTGTCGGAGGTGCCAATGGACCACAGATGCGGACTTCTATGTTGAGATTCAACCTGCGCGCATGACTTGAGAGAAGTCAGAAGGGGCTGGGGCTGGCTTACTTTTCTAGAGGCTGAGGCTTCAGCAGTGTAGCCCGAGGTCAACGATTGCTCCAGGAGATCTTGCACGGATCAAGCCAGGGACCGCTCAAGCCCCAGCCTGCTCATAGCAGAATAGCAGGGTGCACACGACTATACACGGATGGCATGCATTCCGTGCGTACTTGTACCAGGTTTACAGAGGGCAGGAAGCCAGAGCTGGAGTTCGAAGCTCAGTAATGCAGCAGACCCTCGGTTCCCAGATCATTTTCAGTTTTCAAGCTTCGAACCGCCAAGTTATACCAGTTCTCACAGCCATCATCAGACTTCGCAGTTGTTCCGCCCCCAGCTTTCTGCTTTAGTCAAGTGTTCGCGCACTTCGTCGACAAGTTTCGCTTATAGCAGTCATGTCAGGTGGAAGCTCCCTTGGACATCCCAACTCCGAGGGCTGCCGCCTTTGATTCCAATTTTCACAGCTCGCCATGCAGATGGGCTTGCAGCATCTTGCATCTGCAGGCAGAAGTTGGTGGCTTAGCGTACATCGACGTGTTCGAAGCTTAGAGCGCAACACTGCACGAGAGGCGCTGTCCTCGCATCCGCACCTCTGCTGTGTTGAGGTGCACTGAGCTTGTGCTCGACGGCACGCAATCGCGTGATCACGGCTCGCCCAGTCAGTGCCGGGACCGGGAGCTTCCGGAAATATGCCATTTCCCCGTTCAGGCTTTCGCGGTGCCTTTACGTGGGCCCTGAGCTCGACAACGCCAGAAAAGTCGCATGCCGAGCTTCCAATAGGATTGAGCAATGGTTGTGGAAAAATAAGAGGGTGGAGGATTCTCTTCACTTAAAGTTTCAAATCTCGACCAGAAACACTTGGCCGCCTTTATCAACTCAAGTGGCGGTGCCCATTGCCTTTCGGGTACCACAGCCTCAACGATATGAGATGTCAAAGCTGGGTAAGCTTAGCCCAACCCGATTCGTGAAGGTGGATAGGATGCTCACTGAAACCGCAGTCAAAACCCAGAATAAATGTATATATATATATATACATATGTATATACATTTACACGTATATACATACATATATAGATATATACGTGTATATGTATATATATATATATATATACACACATACATATGTATCTCTCGCTCTCTCTCTATCTCTCTGTCGCTCTCTTTACTGTACATATTTAATGGCTGCCGCCAGTGCCGCCGACCCCTGAAAAACTTCGCATGTCAGGGGCGTGGCTTAGGTCTAGGGACATGGTTTCGTTCAGGGCACGGGCCGTTATGGGCGAGTCGCCTCTAGCAGGTCCGCGGGTCTGGACCCCCGCTGCTAGAGGTGGCGAGCCTATCTCCGCCTGTGGTAGGGTTTGGTTTAGGGTTTAAAGTTTAAGGTTTATGGGCGGTAGGGAATCACAAAGTTAGAGTTTGGNCCTGTGGTAGGGTTTGGTTTAGGGTTTAAAGTTTAAGGTTTATGGGCGGTAGGGAATCACAAAGTTAGAGTTTGGGGTTTAGGGTTCAGGGTTCCATGCCAAGTAGTGCCATGGGTATGCCTCAATAATATCCCTATATAATTCCTAAGAAGAACTCCATAATCCGGCGCTGTCGGTTTGGCCTTCCCTGTGACAAGTGTGGGCACGCATTGGCAATGCCACCAGGTGTGGGTAGTGGCGAAGCCGGGGCCAGGTGGGGTGTGAGCGGTGGGGGTGGTGAGGGCGCGGGGGGGTGCGGGCACGCATTGGCAGCCCTCAGAAAATGCAACCAGGTGTGGGTAGTGGCGAAGCCGGGGTGGGGTGGGGTGTGGGCGGTGGGGGTGGTGAGGGCGCGGGGGGGTGTAGGCACGCATTGGCAGCCTTTAAACACTCTCAGTTAGAGTATACCTTGCCTATTTTCGGCTAATATTGCCACCGCCAACCCATTAGATGATCATTCCTATACTCCCCCCTACACTTCACCGATATATCACTACTACTTCCCCATTATCAAAACAATTCTAGGAATAACAATTACCCCATTCATATTCTCTAAGGTGGCATTATTACTCAAAATAGGCAAGGGGGTCCTTGTAGAATTTGGTTCAGGGTTTAGGGTTAAGGGTTGTAACTTTAATGTAATTATAATATATAACTGCTTGTGTATTATAATTACATTATAACTATGCTATTTGAGGGCTATCCATTGAGAATTTTGAACTATCATGTCATTTAGGAACCGTGATGTTGCTTGTAAATACTCACAATGTAATTGTTTGTCTCTGTTTTTATAATAATGTAAATGATATATTATTTCAATAAAAAACTTAAATACTCTGTGATAATAATGAAAATAACCACATAAAACATCTTTAAAATAATTCTTTTTCTCCTGATGCCATTTGTAGAAGTCAAATGTATCTAGGTTCTCATACATTGTTTTCATTTCACTATGTATCTCAAGTGTATACTCTTCTTTGACTATAAAGATTTTCATTTTATGAACTTCATCATANTGCCATTTGTAGAAGTCAAATGTATCTAGGTTCTCATACATTGTTTTCATTTCACTATGTATCTCAAGTGTATACTCTTCTTTGACTATAAAGATTTTCATTTTATGAACTTCATCATAGTCTGGATATTTGTTTAACTTAGTAAAGGGTAATATATAATCATCAATCAAATTCCTTATCTTACAACATTTGTCACAAGCATAGTAATCTACAATCTGATCTTTACAAATATTTAAGACATCACATTTACCTAGTAAAGTTTTCTGCATGTTTTTAACTGGGATACACTTATCGCATCTATTGAAATAATTGAACTTATGTATCTCATTATAAAACAAATCTGTTTCATCGTCACTCTCACTTTCATATTCACTGTCACTCATTTCCACGATAATATATAAGTTAACATTTCTTTAAGTCATTTTCCTCAGAAATATCATTTTCTTAAGATTTACAGGATCACGGTTTATTTGACAGACTTATCTAAGCATTCAGAGCAAGTTGCAATGTATTTAACATAATAATAAGAATGCTTACCAGCATAATAGCAACGCTTAAAACAATCAATGTGTTTGACTTGCTTACAACGATAACACTTCCTAGTAACAACATTATTTGTTTCAGTATATGGTTCAAAATCAACTAATATCTTATTTACTTGTATTGGCATTGTTACTATTATATGTTAGAATATTGTTATAAATACAACTATTTATAACAAGATTTTTGCCTTAAGATTTATTGAAACTAATTACGAATTAATATCATTTCCACACTCTTATGGTGTGCTTATGAAACTGTTCATCACACACGGGAGCAATGGGACCTTCTAGATGTCGCGAATGCTCGCGAGTCTCTGGCNTGAAACTAATTACGAATTAATATCATTTCCACACTCTTATGGTGTGCTTATGAAACTGTTCATCACACACGGGAGCAATGGGACCTTCTAGATGTCGCGAATGCTCGCGAGTCTCTGGCGAGCGTCTGGGCAGGGGGAACTATACACTGTCAAATTACCATAGAAAATATTTTTAAATCTTAATCCATCATATTTAAATTATTCTTCAAAATATTTACATCTTTGTCTATCCTTCCAACATCCTCCTCCACTTTTTCTAGCCTCTCTTCTGGCGTAGGCTTTCGCGATCCCCATCCGGTGGTAACTGTATCAACACCTTCATTATCTTGTGAGTTTGTTTTAAAGATGTCGTTT
Source organism: Symbiodinium sp. clade A Y106 (assembly GCA_003297005.1). Classification (NCBI taxonomy): domain Eukaryota; class Dinophyceae; order Suessiales; family Symbiodiniaceae; genus Symbiodinium; species Symbiodinium sp. clade A. The sequence continues at coordinate 52,091 of BGNK01003785.1, read as the reverse complement.
TCATCGGGGGTTATTCCTCTTCCCATCTTCCAACTACTCCTGTCTTCAATGATTGTTTTACCTTCGTTGTTTATCTTAGTTTCTTTGTGAACAGTCTTTTTTCTACATTTACAAGGTAAGCAGTTTAATCCATCTGTGTTTAAGTGGAAGCCACCTTCGTTAGTTTCCCTATGATTGTCGCTCATTATACTTTCTTAGTTTTTTTGCAATACTCATGAAGTGCCTTAAGCAATTCTAAAGAAGCGGTGCAACACCTTTTAAGCTTGGTGTCTTGTATTACAACCTTTTCAATTTCTTCAATCTCCTCTATCGTTTCCAAATACTTGTTCATTAAATTAAAAGATATTTTTCTCTTACTAGTTAATGAGCGAAGAAATACCTAAAGTAGAACCGATAGACATACCCGAATATAAATATAAAAACAGCAAGTTTGACATGATGCCGAAGCTACCCGCGCGGATGTTATGCGTGGCTTCNTATAAATATAAAAACAGCAAGTTTGACATGATGCCGAAGCTACCCGCGCGGATGTTATGCGTGGCTTCTTCAACAGGCGGTAAAACAGTATTGATCCAAAACTTGATATTAAAAATCTACAGAGGATCATTTGAGAAAATATACATCTTCTCGCCCAGTGTTCATGTTGATGACACTTGGTCGGCAGTAAAGAAATACATAAAGGATGTAATGAAGGTGGATGCCGAAAAAGAACAGCTTTATTACGAGGAATATGNAATATACATCTTCTCGCCCAGTGTTCATGTTGATGACACTTGGTCGGCAGTAAAGAAATACATAAAGGATGTAATGAAGGTGGATGCCGAAAAAGAACAGCTTTATTACGAGGAATATGATCCGGTGGCACTAAAGAAGATTATAGACACTCAACATAAAGTAATTGATTTTCAGAAAAAGAATAAACAAAAGGATTTATTTAGTATTTTAATAGTGGTGGATGACCATGCGGACGACCCAAAATTTATAAGATACTCAAGCTTGTTGCACGGGTTATTCACTAGGGGTCGTCATAATGCCATCTCATGCATTTTATGCACTCAGAAGTATAATGTATTGGCTCCTATCATTAGATTAAATGCCAGTGCTTTATTCATCTTCAGACTGAAGAATATGAACGAAGTCAATGCATTTTTGGAAGAGAATTCCGCGTTGGTGGATANGAAGTATAATGTATTGGCTCCTATCATTAGATTAAATGCCAGTGCTTTATTCATCTTCAGACTGAAGAATATGAACGAAGTCAATGCATTTTTGGAAGAGAATTCCGCGTTGGTGGATAGAAGCACGTTATACGAAATGTATCAGAAAGCCGTGAATTTTGCGCCTTACTCCTTCTTCTACATCAATACCAATGCTAAAGATGTTAGTAATATGTTCTTCATTAACTTTGAACAACGCTTTGAATTAGATTAACAACATTGTCATCAAACTGATAAATTAGATAAAACCAGTTCAGTGTCAAACCCATTCCAAAGTATGTGCTTAAATGTTTTATAGTTTTCAGTGCCATCNAAAAACTCCATCATAAATGGTCTTATTAACCAGTCAATTTCATTCTTAAACTTATATACACTACTACTACTATACGTATTCAGTAGCTTTTTATGCAATTCATCATTGTAATTAAAATACATGTTATTAATCATTGCCGTATCAAGTTTATTAAGAACCGGTAAAACAAATGTATCATAAATGGCTTTACTATTTTCATAGTCATAAAAATCACTAAGACCTGTTAATAATAAAAACACNCATATCTGTTCTTGTTTTTTCATTAATGTCTAACTCTTTTATTTGTTTCATATTTTCAGTAGCAGAAGATTTGGAAGATGTAGAACCCATATAATGAAATTTAGATAAATATTTTTTAATCGCTGTCATTTTTCATCTTTTTCAACTTCGTTAATTCGCCTTTCAAAGACGTTATTTCTTTTTGCATTTCTTGCACAGCGCCCCACAAAATAACTGTCATTTTATTGTATGCTAATAACTTCATACCATCGTCATTATAAAAGATTATGTTGTCCCATTCAGGTGGCAGTTTAGCATTTTTTACATCGTCGGCTATAAAGCCTAGATTACTCTTTTTGTCTTCATCTTTGACAAAAGTAAATGTTTTTGGTTTAATGTATTTAACTACACTATAACAATCTTTAGTATTCACTTCGTTAACGTTCTCTTTTAATTTAAAGTCGGATGTTTCAATTAATGCCGTGCAGGTTAGAGTTCCTCCAATATCTGCGTTATTTGTTGTAGTAAAGAAACCGTAAACATCAACGCCTGTATTNTTAACGTTCTCTTTTAATTTAAAGTCGGATGTTTCAATTAATGCCGTGCAGGTTAGAGTTCCTCCAATATCTGCGTTATTTGTTGTAGTAAAGAAACCGTAAACATCAACGCCTGTATTTGTAGCATCTAATCTTGATAAATTATTATTGCTTAATCTAATAAATCCATCAGTGTCTGGGTTATTTATTAATACTCTTTGCGAACCTGCAACATCAACGTGTGTTATTTCCAAATTACCTAATATATTTACTTTTCCATCGGTTAATTGAATTTCTGGTGTGCTACTTTCTAAACCTATTGTTAAATTCAACTCACCTAAACTATCACCGTTTCNAACGTGTGTTATTTCCAAATTACCTAATATATTTACTTTTCCATCGGTTAATTGAATTTCTGGTGTGCTACTTTCTAAACCTATTGTTAAATTCAACTCACCTAAACTATCACCGTTTCATACATCTTATACTGTGTGTCTAACACTTCCCGAATTTCTCCTGCATTTTGAAACATAAAGCGTCCCCAACTAATGACATCACTTTCACCAACGATATTACCAATGCTATTAAAAGTCAAATTATTTGTAACGGCTCTGTTCAAAGTTATTCCGTTAGTGTCATTTAACTGAAGTGCTATTGTTGAAGTAGTCGGGTCGGTTGTTCTGTTTGGTTGTAATGAAAAATTAATCTCTTCTGCTGATATTACATTCAATGAATTATTAGCGTCGGCTCTTTGAACTATTCTACCCGAACTATTAACATAAATATCACTATTAAAAGTTGATATATTTTGAAATGATGAAGTGCCACCAAAGTTAGCATTTCCACCACTTACATTTAATTTATTCGCTCCTTGAATTGCTCCAATGCCTAAACTTAAACAATAAACGCCATTACCGTTTGCTGTATTTAATAGAAGTAATGAAGAACTGTCGTTACTTGTGTTATAAGCATTAATATTGCATGAGTTCAATTTAATATATCCTTGTGCATTTTTTACAGTTAAAACATTACTAGCGTCAGTTGTATTTTTATAAAATGTTAATCCATTAGCATTATTAGTATTTGCATTTTCACCATCAAAATTTATATCATTTGTTAAATCTAAATTACCATCCACTTCAAAATTTTGTCTAACGATAGCACTATCAACAACGTCTAATGTATAACCACCCGTTAATGTATTTGACGCTGTATCTATTAATAAAGAATGTGATTTAACATATTCATTAGCATTATTATTTAAATTTAAAATTCTACCTGTATCACCAACGGAATTATAACAATCAATACTATCATTATTAAAAGTAATGTAATTATCAGTATTTCTAACTGTAAATGATAAATTACCATCCCCTGTGTTTTCTACCACTAAACCACCTGTTTGCACGGCTATTTTACCACTCATTTTATAACCTGCATTATTATTAGATAAATCAAGTTGTTTTATTGCATCGTCTGACGTATTATTACAAAATATTTTATCGCCTTGTAAAGTTATATAACTCGTAGCGTTTTTAAACTCGGCTATAATACTTTATCACCTCCTCCTGTCTGATTGCTAAATAATAATCCTGCTACTGGCGATATATTAATAGTTGAGTTGCTTAATGTTAAACCGCTATGAATAACTGTAGGGGCGGAACAATCAATAATAGGATTGGCACTAAATCTATTCGTGTTCAGACTAAACCCTTGAGAATCCAGATTATCTAATAGTTATAGAGTATCACTATACCCTCCTCCTCCAATATTAGCGTCAATATAGGTTTTATCGTAATAATTTGCTTGTGTTTGTGTTATTGTATAATAATTTGAAAATGATGTATCAACCTCACTTTTATTATAGTAATTAACGGCTAGCTGTGCATTAGTTTGATAATTAGTTGATAAATTTGTGTCTATTTGTGTTGATGTGTAATAATTAGTAAATGTAGCGTTTATTTCTGTTTTATTGTAAAAATTGGTTGCTAAAACTGTGTTAGTTTGATAATTATTAGTTAAGTCATCATTAATAGCATTAATATTATTGAAATTCTGTAATTGTTTTGTATTTAAAACTGCTATTGCGTCAGTATTTGCTGTTACTTCTGTTGTGTTGTTTATGTCGCTGAATTCTGTTTTCGTCGCGTATAATTGCGTCAAATCAGTGCCTCCTACAATATTATTATCTGCTGTTAGCGTGTTTGTATTGTTTAATGTCAATGGCATTCGTTAATATTAATAAAATAGAAATTTATTTTATTAATATTATTTCATCGTTTAATCAAATACCTTTAACCCTAAGTCGCGTATTTCAAGTATCTGTTCTGATAATAGCGTAATGAACATTTCATCGGGCATATCGGCACTTGGAATTGCTGTTCCTGCTGGTTTAATCTTTATCAACATTTGTAGTCCGGCTCTTGTGTTTATCCCTGTATATGAACTATCGGGGACTTTTTCAAATGAAAACCCGAAAATAAATTGTCTATCGCGATATTGTTTAAAATCAATGGAAATACTATGTTGGTGGAATACTGGAAGATTTAACGCCTTTCTTAAATGATAGAAGCATTGACTTAATGAATTACAAGGATATTCGGGGAACAATTTAGAACCTAATTGAATTTGGAACTCAAGGTCTTTGTTAACGTCGTAAATGCCTTCTACAGAAGAATCATGAGATTGATGAGGATGATAAAAACGACAGAAACGCTTATTAGCATACTCATATCCTAAACTTGGTTGGTCAGTTCTATAAAAGGTAATAAAAGATGCTACTAATTTAGATACTGAACGAATAACTGGAACGCTGATACTATCATTACCTTCTACTGATTGTGATTGAGTAATATAAGTCGTATAGGTAATTGGTAATCCCTTACCTTCTAANGATGCTACTAATTTAGATACTGAACGAATAACTGGAACGCTGATACTATCATTACCTTCTACTGATTGTGATTGAGTAATATAAGTCGTATAGGTAATTGGTAATCCCTTACCTTCTAATAAATGTTTGACATATTCATTATTTAAATTATTATCAAGGGTGCAAACATTACACTGAACAAAGGCGTTGTTCAGTTCAAAATCTTTTGATGTATTAGTAGCATTACCGCCAGGAAGTGCTACATCTGCTGTAAACTTTTCACGAAGGAGTTGAGCAATACCTGTATCTGCTTCATCATAATCATCAGGATTAACAATACAATCAAGGGCACTACTAACCAATTCTAATTCAATGGTTAAATTCCCCATATATTTCAGGGGAAGATACTTAAATTGAGAAAATATTCCGGCTAATGGTTTAAAACAGACTGTCATTAGATTTTTAAAACCTGGAACGGCAACAGCATCAACATCATAAATTAAGTTTTCACTGCCAACTTGTTTTTTCAATGTCTTAATTTCGTCATCATATCTATAACCAAACCCTTCATTTGCTNCGGCAACAGCATCAACATCATAAATTAAGTTTTCACTGCCAACTTGTTTTTTCAATGTCTTAATTTCGTCATCATATCTATAACCAAACCCTTCATTTGCTTCGTCTTTTCGTGCTCCTCGAGACATCATTTTTGAAAACATCTGATGAACACGATTATAATTGTCAAAGTCTTCAAGAACCTGACTACCTGCAATAATTCGCATTCTTCTAAAGAAGGAATAAGGCGGGGCTAGTGGTCTTAATTTTCGGTTAAGGGTTGTGTCTTTGTTTTGAACTGTGAAGCATACTCTAACACTTTGAGGGTCTAACCATGTATTATCTTCACCATTCAAAGAAAATTTCATTACACGATTCCCACTGGTCGGTTGAAAGACATTTGTAGATTGACTATAAAAGCGGACACTTCTTCTATCAGTAATGTAACTTGAACCTTTGTTTAAATTAAATGAGAGGTTGTCAATGAGAATATCTTCTGGACTAAAAGTTTCCATAATATATAAATAAAAGTAGAAATTTAGTTTACACAATTAATCAAATAAATTAAACTTGAACTTAATATTTTCTTGTTTCTTGGCTTTATTCTTAACTTTAATTTCATTCACGGTGTCGTGGCCCTCATTTTGCTCAATTAGCTTCCTTACCTCTTCGTAAGCGTTTTGTTTAAACTTTTTATCCTTCGGTTTCTTCTCCATTTGATCGTATGTTGTGGCTTTGTAAGAGAACATTATTATTATTAATGAGATGTTAATTAAATTGATCCAAAAATTCATCAGCTGTTATAGGTAAATTACCTGCTTAGTTATGAACGTTGCCTATATCTTCATAAGAATGATTTTGTAGCGGGTCTAAAGTTGATGTATTTATTGTTAAACTGCCACTATCAAACATACTAACTGGATCACCTGCCTTTCTTATTCTTAGATTTGTTCCGGTATCTTCTGGTGACTGACTTGAAACAAAAGGAGACCCATAACTGNTATTTATTGTTAAACTGCCACTATCAAACATACTAACTGGATCACCTGCCTTTCTTATTCTTAGATTTGTTCCGGTATCTTCTGGTGACTGACTTGAAACAAAAGGAGACCCATAACTGCGACTTCTAAATATATTGTTATAATCATTATTTATTTGTTGTCCCACAGCCGAACCCAATGAGTGACTAATGACGTCGGTAATTCCATAATGTTTCTGACCGTCAATTTCAATCGCGCCGTCTTTGATGAATTTATCTACATCTTTGTATCTTTTGGTGTGTCTCGTTTGATAAAGTGGTAATTTTAGATCATCATAAACATCTCTCCCGCTTTTAGTTCCTGCTATGTATAAGATACTACCATTTTGATAAATTCCATCGGGGTTTTCGTACGCTAGTTTCAATCCTTGAGTATCGGTAAGGAATGTTTCAGTCCCTGCTAATTCTTCACTTACTTCATTATGAATGTTGCTTCTCGTTTTGGGTGCTTCGTATGGTTCAAAATCATCTTTCCGTTTGTGTTTAAACATTATTAAAATAGATTATAAAATTAATTTGTTAAATTATCAAAGATAATTCAATAAATTCTTTTAAAATTTAAAAATTTGTCATTTAATAATAATGCTCAAGTTCAAAAAAGTTTATATTGACAGCTATAATAAAGTAAGTGGCACTTCATCAAATTTTACTATTGATCTACCGGAAACGGTTCAGTTGGAAGAGAATATGCTATGTCAAATACACGAGGTAAGCATTCCCCATTCTTGGTATTCAATCAACAGCACCAACAACAATTTATATTTTAGACACCAAGTTATACCGCCAGGAGTTGTAGCAGGGATCACTTATCGCAAAATATCCATACCAGAAGGCAATTACACAGCGGTGGATTTGGCGCAAGCGATAGAGATCGCTTTAAATCTTTTGGTGGATACGGTGGATAGACCCAACACTTATTCAATAAGCTATAACAGTTCCACTAACAAATATACATTCAGTTCCAATTATTCTACGGTCATCTTTGTTGTTTTAACTGATGGGGAAGTAGCACCATTAGCAGGTAGTTTTAGTGATCCTGTTGATGTAAATAACTTAAGTTCAATTAACCGAGTGATTGGAAACACAACACCCGCCACTGATGCTTATACAAATGTAGCGCCTTATGTTAGTAACTTCATTGATTTAGTGCCCTTCAAGAATTTATATTTACATTGTAACGAAATAAGCAACTACAACCAATTAACAGTGGCGGGAAATTCAAGCATAGTCAAAAAAATCCCAGTAAATGTTCCCTATTTAGGTGTCATTAACGATAATGAATTAAGCGCCGAAGATTATATTAATGTATCAGGTAAAATGCTACGCCGATTGAATTTTAGACTAACTGACCACCTTNTATTTAGGTGTCATTAACGATAATGAATTAAGCGCCGAAGATTATATTAATGTATCAGGTAAAATGCTACGCCGATTGAATTTTAGACTAACTGACCACCTTAACCAAATTGTAAATTTGAACGGGGTGGATATTTCATTTACACTAACATTTTTGAGGGGTTAATAAATATTTAATTAGAAAAATCTAAACTATATTAATAATGAGTAGTGAAGAGGTTAATGAGGTTAAAAATGAAGAAGCAGCCGAAACAGTAGCAAATGAAATTATTGAAGAAGCACCAGAAGAAGAAATTAAAGAAGCCACTGAAGAAACACCTAAAGAAGAACAACCAACAGCAAAAGCAAAACCAAAAGCAACGGCTAAAAAATTACCTAGAACTGTTAAAGTGGTTGAGTTAGTTGAATGTAACGCCTGTAATAAAAAGATGTTGCCGAAAAGTTTAAAAAACACACACCCCCATTACTGCAAGGGACAACCAACAGAAACACTACCAGTAAACAAGCAGAAGGCAAGTTATGGATCTAAGGTAGAACAAAAACTAAGAAACGAAATTGAAGAAGAGATGCGGAAGAAATACGAAGTGAAAAATGTTCCAAGTGTTCCAAGTTCTGACAAACAAGTGGAACAAGAAAAGCCAGTAAGAATGAAAGAGGTGGTGAGACAACCAACGGCCACAGAATTGCTACATCAGTCATATAATGAAATCAAAAGGTTAAGACAACAAGAAAAACAAGAAAAGATACAACGGTTCAGATCCAGTATGTTTTAATTGTTGTTAATATTAATTATAATCTAAATTAATATTAATAATGAGTATGTTTAAAAGCAAAGCGGAATTCAAACGAAAGCCCCAAGTCCAAAGATACTACGGTATTGATGATACATTCGGTGTTGCTTCGCGCAGGAAGTATATGAACGATATGAAGATGATGATTGAAGAAGCGGAGAACCGAGGCAAAAATGTTAGACTTCGTAATGATTGATTGCAACATCAGAAGAAAGCAATATATCAAGGAGAGTTAGACGCCGTTAATCGTCAGTTGGAGAGGCCGATGATGCCAGTAAGAACAAAGGAAGAACTAGAAAAGAGACAAAAAGAATTAAAAAATATAATGGCGGAAATAATCTAATTTGTATTATATGATTAAAACATTAAAATCGGAATTAAGACTTAGACCGACCTACGATGAACTGATAGGCATGATTGAAGAACAAGGCGACCCTAACAGACCATCTATTGAACAAGTTATTATAGAAGGGCTACCTTGTTTAGAAATAATCAGTTTGGTAGTCAGTTTGATAACGTTGATTTTCTAGGTTTGAAGAAACAAGAAGAAGACAAAGTTAAGGAAGACTTAAGACAAGCCGAACTCAGAAAAACGGCAATGGCGACGGGTTCATCAATGGGAGTGTTGAGTTATGATGGTAGAACGCCGGTAGGTGCTTATAACGCGGATGGCTTTGAAACACCAGANTTAAGACAAGCCGAACTCAGAAAAACGGCAATGGCGACGGGTTCATCAATGGGAGTGTTGAGTTATGATGGTAGAACGCCGGTAGGTGCTTATAACGCGGATGGCTTTGAAACACCAGATAGTGATGATTACCGGATGTCACTAGATCAAATTAACATTAGTAAGAGCAGAATTAGACGCTGGGTTGCAAAGACAACAAGAGGCACAACAGGCATCGTCATCAACAGTTAGAAGTGATTTAGACGAAGCACATAGTCAATCTTTGCCTATAGGTGTTCCTGTTCATTCAANATTAGACGCTGGGTTGCAAAGACAACAAGAGGCACAACAGGCATCGTCATCAACAGTTAGAAGTGATTTAGACGAAGCACATAGTCAATCTTTGCCTATAGGTGTTCCTGTTCATTCAATAGCAACAGATGAAGAAGAGGACGATAGAAACACCTACTGAAGTAGCAGAGGAGGGGGAAGAAGACACCGATGATGATGAAACACAAGTGCCCCCACAATCTAGAAAACATAAGGAAACAATAGATTACAATGAAAATATTGAAAGATGGAGACAAAAAGACATATCAGTAGATGACATACTGTATCANGATGATGATGAAACACAAGTGCCCCCACAATCTAGAAAACATAAGGAAACAATAGATTACAATGAAAATATTGAAAGATGGAGACAAAAAGACATATCAGTAGATGACATACTGTATCAATTACATTTAAGAGGAATAAAACTAACCGAAGAGCAAGAAGAGGAGATGGGAAAATGAAAAATAAAAAGAAAAGGCAAAACACCAACGAAAAAAGATTATTTACTAAATTTTGTGGAAAGACTTATACAAACGGGTAAGTGGGCGGACGAAGTCAATGACCAACCTTTAAAAAGTAGGATGGAAGAATGGACGCAGATGAAGAAAGGCAAAGGCAAAGGTATGATCAGAAAAGCGTTTGAAAGCGCGGGAAGTGCTGTTTTAGAAGCGGGTAAGGAAGTCGCAAAGGATGCATTAATCGCGGGTGCTCAAAGTGCTGTTATGAGTTTGTTATAATATAAATCAATATATATGTTGAAACTTAGACCCACATATGAAGAAATATTAAGGGAAACGAGAACAAGAAGACTGAGAATACTACCAGAAAGGGAGAGACGCACGACGTCGGGGATGTTATTAGATGAGGTGGATTTTGATGATTTTGATCTAGGTAAATATGATAAGAAGATAATGATTACAAATGAGAACCCCCAGAAAGGAACGCAAACTGATTTATTTAGTGACCATTCTTCATACTCATCTACATCGGAAAGTTTGAAGACAGCAATTGAACCAGACNTGATTTATTTAGTGACCATTCTTCATACTCATCTACATCGGAAAGTTTGAAGACAGCAATTGAACCAGACAAAGAAGAACAACAGGTTGAGAGTGAGCACTCAATACAAACAAGTAAATTAAGTAGTAAATCAAGCGAAAAATCAGAACAAGAACAAGAACAACAAAAATCATTGATGAGAAGATTGTTTGATAGTTTGTTTGAGGAGGT
>BGNK01003785.1:0-32367 GCA_003297005.1 Symbiodinium sp. clade A Y106 | reverse complement strand
CTATCCAAGTATCGACGCCTGTGGCATTCCAAACGGTGAGGAGGCCAAGAAGTTTTACTTCATCCAAATCGCAACAGGGCGTGAACACACCCGGATTCAGACGAGGCATCTGGAGCGTGCTCCAGTGCCAAAAGACTGCACTGGAGGAGTTGTTTGCCTGTACATAGTGCCCACGACATGCAAGAGTTTAACATTGCAAGATGGACAGGATGCATTGAAGCCCGGTGCCCGTAAAAGTGGCAAGTCCGTGTGTGAGCAAGTGGCAGAAGATGTCAAGCAGAAGTTTGAGCCCGGCCTCCACTGATGTGGAGTGCCATGCAGCGCTGAGGCGGCTTCGCAAAAAGTCAGACCGTGCCCAACCCTTAACCCTAAACCCTGAACCAAATTCTANCAGAAGTTTGAGCCCGGCCTCCACTGATGTGGAGTGCCATGCAGCGCTGAGGCGGCTTCGCAAAAAGTCAGACCGTGCCCAACCCTTAACCCTAAACCCTGAACCAAATTCTACAAGGACCCCCTTGCCTATTTTGAGTAATAATGCCACCTTTGAGAATATGAATGGGGTAATGGTTATTCCTAGAATTGTATTGATAATGGGGTAGTAGTAGTGATATATCGGTGAAGTGTAGGGGGGAGTATAGGAATGATCATCTAATGGGTTGGCGGTGGCATTATTANAATGGTTATTCCTAGAATTGTATTGATAATGGGGTAGTAGTAGTGATATATCGGTGAAGTGTAGGGGGGAGTATAGGAATGATCATCTAATGGGTTGGCGGTGGCATTATTAGCCGAAATAGGCAAGGTATACTCTAACTTATTCTGCATGGCCACTGTAAAAAAGTCACATACACACGCACATGTATACCCTAAACCCTAAACCCTATAAGCATATATATATACACACACCTGTGCCTTGGTCAACACACGACCAAATTGGGCATGATCGAGGTTCGAGGCTCCCGGTGCCCGACGAGGCGCGATGCTGGCTTCTAGCTCTGCCCTTCTTCGGGTTTAGGGTTTAGGGCTTTGCGGTTTGTTTCCCTCTCTATATCTCTCTCTCTCTCTCTCTCTCGCTCGCTCGCCCTCCCCATTCCTCCCGGCCTCTCTTACCTCGGTCTTGTCGGTGTGTGCTTTTGTATGCAAGTATGGGTCTGTAGACGCTTCTACACACCCCCAAAGTAAATAACCGTCTGAGGAGATGCAAACACGCTGACAAATGGTGCAGCCGGAGAATGCCCGTCATTCTGCAAATGTCTGGCCTTCAGAATTTCTACGAGTGTTGCGCTTATTTTTATTCAGCCAGCAGGCTGTGCCCCCACCTTCACACCTCCCGGAACCTACTTTGCTGAATCCTGTGCCATTGAAATCCTGTACCCGGAACTTTAGACCCTAAGCTGTTCAACCATGTTAAACCTGAAGGGTTTAAGCCAATGCGAAATCAAATAGCAGCATGCCGTTGCCAGGATGCAGACCCTCTTACGGCCCTGAACCAAGCGGCAGAGGTGCCAGAGAGGGAGGACACCAGACGCCGTAGCAGCGCCATAATGATCCTGGACACGGCTATGCTAATACACAAGAACTGACAGCATCATTATCTAATGATGACGTTGACAAACAATGATGACAAGGATTCGCCATGGCCTAGTTTGCAGAATGGTCAGAATGGTCATTGCCACAATTGTTATTATGAGGAGGTTTCGACGGAACTACGGCGGCAGCATACGATGTTGAAGCGGCATCGGCTGAGTATGTGGGATGTTCAGAACAACAGCGGCGTGTTCCACTAGTCAGGCTAGTCAAGCAGGCTTAGCATGAGATCTGCAGGAAGCACAGAGAGAGAGAGAGAGATTGCGAGAGCGACTGAGGGAGGGAGGGAGGGAGAGGGAGGGAGAGAGAGCGAGAGCAACAGACAAGAACACAAAGTCGTCACCTTGGTGCACACCGATAGGCGGCAAGCCTATAAGTTTCAAGTGCCCGGGCAGATAGGTATTGGAAGCTTGTGCATGTTTCTGCGCCTACCGAATCAATGGTCAGACCCGACTTCAATAGCCAGTGCCTCTGAACTTAACACCCTGATGCAAACCCCTCAACCCCTGACACCAAAGCCCTCGAACCTGCACACTAAAGTCTCCGCCCTTATGACATGCAGGCCGGCAGCATCGAGAATGCCACAGGCATCTTTGAAAGGCCTTCGAGTTCGGCTGCACTAAACCCGTATAGCCCTAAACTTACGCTCTTGAACTCGTGTCCTGAACTCTCTAACCCCAAATCCGAAATCCTGAAACCCCGTGTTCTGAATCTCAGAACCCAGACCCTTGCGACTGCGGCCCCAACCTTAACCCAGAAAATGAAGTGCCAAAAGACGTCAGACATGGCTGTACTGTACTGTTGACTCGACTTTAGTTTATGAAAGCGCTTCCAAGTTCACGTATACTAGGTACAATAGTCTATCTTGAGCACCTACATATCATTGTCATTAGAGCATCTGAGAAACAACGGGTTTCAAGATCAAGATCAGAGGAAGAGAAGGATCCCCAAACGGAGCTTTTAGGGCTTACTGTTCAGGGTCAGTGGTTTTCGGGTAAGTGCTTGAGGGTTCAGGCCCGGGGTTCATAGGGTTAGTCGGTTAGTCGGATTTAGTGAGAAGTCCACCTTATAGTTGTGAGTTGGAGGTTCTACGAGGGCTCAGCATGACGCTCTGTGTAACACTTCGCCCTAAACCCTATAAACCCCAAGCTCTACAAACCCTAAACCCTACAAGCGCTATAAATGCTATAAACCTTCTAAACCCTATAAGCCCTATAAATCCTATAAGCCCTCCAAACCCCAAAAACCCTATAACCCCTCAATAGCAAACCCGACTACAAACCCTTGCCCTAAACCCTGGGCCGCAGGCTCCAAGAAAGGAGCATCCGCCGCGAAGGCCAGGCCGGCTGACTATCCGGGCTCCTAAGGAGGGTTGAGGGTTTAAGCTTTAGTGTTTGGGGTATAGGGTTGAGAGTTTAAGGTTTAGGGTTTAAGGTTTAGGTTTTGGGGATTAAGGCTTAAGGTTTAGGTTTAGGAGTTTTAAGGCTCCGGGTTATCAGTGGTATATGGTTTCTTGGGGGAGCCTAAACAGTAAACTTCTAAACCCCGTAAACCTTTTGCCCCTAAACCCTAAAGCTTAGAACTCTTTGTTACGACGTCCTTAGACTCTAGGGAGCAGTAGTAAGAGTGTTTTAGGCCCCTGCCATAGCAAATGCCAATTACTATAGTGGAGGGTTACTATCTTTACAGTAAAATATGCCTCAAAACCCTCTTCGAATGATTAAGGCCCCCATCTTACTTGCATGGGCAGTGTAGATCCTGCGTGAACGAGATTTGCTCCTCCGACTTGAGCAGCACATTCAGCCAGGAAGCCTTCACCGCATGGCCTGCAGCCTACTTCAGTCTTTGTTCGTCTGATGAGTCTTACCCAGACCCCCGGGAGGATCGATCCGTTAATGGGGGTTCCTATAAAGTACCCTTAGTAGTATAGGGCCCCAAATTAAGGGATCCTCCCGGGGGTCTGGGTACAAAGGTTGGAGGTTTGGGCCCTGAACCTTGAACCCCAGGATTCCGATTTGCCAAGATGCTTTGCGGGTTCGTAGTGAACGAGCCTGTAAACCCCATTCTAAACAGGCCCCTCTAGCTGTTCCTGTAGCTCCAAACTCTGCAAAACAGCCGATTCTGACCCCTTTAGTATGGGGCCTAGCCCTTCAAACGGTAGGGTTTTCGGATCTGCAGGCTGGGCTTCCGGGAGCAGTGGGATCGCAACGAACAGGACCCTGAATGTCTCAGCTGCGCGCCCACACCCTCCGAAATCCCTTAATCAAGGACCAGACCTTAAATCATTTTCGGGTTTAAGGTTCAGGGATCGTTATTCTAATGTACGGCACATTCCTCAATTCAAGGACATTGGAAGGTCTGGGTAATGGCACCGCCCAGGTCTGGAACACTTTGCTCAAGGCATACGCCAACGTGGCTCGGCCATGAATTGGCTTAAAACCTAAACCTTATTTGGGGGTCCTTATAATAAGGGTACTATATTGGGGTCCCCTATTTTCGGAAACCCCACGTTCGCACCTCAGCTGCTCCGAATACCGAAGCCCTTCTTGACTGGGGTTTGGAGTACCATACTTTAATACTTTTTTTCTAAAAGGAACCATTATGAAATACAAGTTTATACTTTTTTCTCCCTGGTTACTTAAAAGCCCAGCCTGAGGCTGCAAGGCAAGTTAGAACTCCCAAAACAGACAGGGCGCCCAAAACCCGTGCCCTCAATTGCAGCATTGTCCCACCCCGCTCTGGCAAGCGTCCTGTTGAAATTCATGTTCAATGACACTCTTACTTCAGAGGAACTTTTAGCATAGAAAAACCCTGAACCTAAACCCTAAAACCCGAAACCCTAAACCCTAAACCCAAAAACCCTGAGCCCCCTGAGCCCCACAGGCCGTTATGAATAAACCCCCATGCTGCCGAGGCTGCCGATGCAAATGGAGCTACCCTCGTTTTTCGAGAGATGCAGAGGTGATGGGACTTTCGGGCCTTTGTGACTGGGGGCAGGGCTTCGGGGATTTAGGGTTTAGGGTCGAGGATGGTTGAGGGTTCAAGGATTAGGGTTTCGGGATGTTTCGGGTCCATCGTACTTAGTATGGAAGGAGGCAATGAAGTGTAAGGAGTCCTTGCCAGGGCCTCTGTAGGAAGTGAAATGTATCTTTCAAGACTTCCAAATGCATGCGACGATCTTCGCTGCGAACCTTACTGCGCCACACCAATCCCCAACAAAAGCGAACCGAAAAGAAGAGCGAAAGAGCAACTACATAGACACAGATTTCGACAGACCAGTTCATGGGACTTGTGTTGCTTCGGCCTCCATGAAAACTCGACTATTATGCAAGACTTTCGAGTAGACTGCGTAGATTTCGGCATCGGTCAAGTCCAAATAAATATGTTGAGGTTTAGAGTTTAGGGATTTGGGGGTTTGGGGTTTAGGCGAGCGGCATTCATGGGTTTTCCAGATAAAGAGGAGTGCTGTGAAGGCCCAATGCCTCTGATTAGAAGCACTGTGCCTGCTCTCTTGTCTTCGTGCCGTCACAACACAGCCCAGCATCAAATCAACGATGCCCAAAAACGCTCTTAAACCGAAACCCTTAAGCCTTCAACATGTCAAAGGTGGCAGAGCGAACAAAAATGGGGGTTGATCAAAATTATGGGTCCCTTTTGGTCCCCTAGACTATAAGGAATATACTATAATACAGACCCCAAAAGGGCCCATAATTTTGATCAACCCCCATATGAGAGCTGGCCCGACTCCCTGCCCTTCGCGCAAGCCACATTTTTTCTCCATCCTTCAGACCCCGAGCCGTTTATATAGGTGTCGGAAGATTCTACAAAACATATACGCTTATAATGGTCCTTATTAGAATGACAGTATAATAAACACGGAAACCCTATTCCGTTTATTAGGGCCCCAGTATTAACCTTTGAGACCTAAACTTGGAGCTTCATGGGTGGTTTTTATTGGGGCTTCAAGGCTCTAACATGGTATGTAAATACCTTAACCCCACGTAACCTACCTTTTTAAGGACTTATATAAAGAAATCATATTAGGGAACCCTAAAAAGGTAGGTTCCTTAGGGTCCAGGTATAGTTACCCGACTTATAGACCTGCTTACCTTACTTATAACTATCCATGAGCCTCCAAGAACCCTAAGCATGCCTTTTGCAAGGCTTGGAATCGTCCCGAACCTGCAGACGTATGGAAAGCCGGCGACCAAATCAACAGACATCAGAGGGTTTGGAGGTCTTCTGCTGCAGAGGTCTCTCAGGGCAGCAATAGGGTCTCGCCTTTTCTGAAACTCCTAAACAGGATCGCTGTGATTGTTACTGCCGCTGCCAGGACAACTTCTTCATGTTTCGGGGTCGCCATGGCTACCTGTAAGAACTTATTTACAGTACTAGTGCCGTTATCATGAATATGCTTGCTCTGGTATGCTTGGTTTCCTAATCCTCTGTGGGAACTATTTGCCATACTGTTCCCGCTCCTTCGCAGCCCTCAACCCTGAAGCCTTAACTCCTGCACGCTAAGCCCGAAAACTCATAGCCACGAAGCCTTGAAATTCGAATCCAGGCCAGCCCTGGTAAGGCAAACAACCCGGAAGCAGAAAACCCGAAACCATTGTGGAACCCTTTGCTGGGACCCTATACTACTCGAGGGAACTTTATAGGAGCCCGCTTAACTTACCTTTGGTAAGTAGGGAATGGAGGAATGGGGTACAATTATAGCTACTATTACTACCATTCTTCCATTCCCTACTAACCAAAGGTAGGTTTAGGGATCCATTTTTTAGATCCTCCCGGGGGGGGGGGGCCCGGAAGAATCAAGAGGAAAGCACCGTCTGGGCAAAGGTTGATGGAAGCAGCAGCGAAATCTGCAAATGCCGCACCCTCAAGATCTTTCCGGTTAATAGGGTTTAGGGTTTAAGTTAAGGATTTTAAAGCTACTAGAAAGGGTAGGTACTATATAGAGTCACTAATGTAATAAGGGTTGCTGGAAGGGATATTTCCGGCTGATCGTGTGCCCAGAGAGCCCAAAACCATGTTATGAAGACCCCTACATTTGTTTTTTTTTTCCGGCTACGGGTGTAGCTGATCACTTACCTTTCTCAGGACTTGTATAAGGAAACTATCGAAATAGTAATATTAGTAACAATACTAGTAAGGAGCCCCGAAAAGCTAGGTTTCATAAGGTCCCGGTAGGGCAAGTATACCCCCTAAGGATCCAAGTATGTAATAATCACATATTCACCCACCTACTAAACTACACTACTGATTACCACCCTAAACCCAAGTACCTCAGCATATTTTGGGATTGGGGCGGGGGTTTGCAGTATTTCTTCTTCATGGGAGACCGAAGAGCAATCCGGGTTGGATTCAACTGGGGGGGGGGGGGGGGGTGGNACCCCCCCCCCCCCCTCTGTCACCACACCCTTTTCCTTCCGGGTTCCCCTAGAAGGAAAAAATGAGGCACCCCCCCCCCAACACCAAAAACCACTGTTGTACTTGGTTTTACGTGGGGGCGTCACGGGATAATATTAGTATGTGGGGGGTGTCTGGTGTATGTGTGTGGTCCAGGGGGCGCGGACGCCCGTCGCGGGGGCGGTTGGCGGGGGGGGGGGGGTTGGTTGGCCTTCAGGTGGTTTACGTGGAGTTTCATGGGCAGTTATACGTGGCGAGTATAAGTAGGTGAACTATACTTGGAGGGTCGGGGGACTCGGTAAGTAGGTAGTAAGTAGACTTATAAGTATCCTAAAAGGGACCCTAATTGGGGTTATGGTACTTATAAGTCCTTAAAATAACGAGTTACTAAGTCCCCCGACCCTCCAAGTAAGTACAACCCATATTAGGGGACTTGAGCCCCACTTATGATAACACATGAACTTCCAAGTGGAGGTTTAGAGTTTAGAGTGTTAAGGGTTCAGGGTTTAGGGAGCATGGTTAGTAAGCAAAATTCGAGCTTAAACCACCAAGCCACAAGCCCATCTATACCCTAAACCTACCTTTGGTTAGTAGGGAATGGAAGAATGGTAGTAATAGTAGTTATAATTGTACCCCATTCCACCATTCCCTACTATCCAAAGGTAAGTAAATCCGAAATCCTTTTCATTTGAGCCTAAACTTGCAGCTCAGCCCATCGAAGCCCTGAAGCCTGGGCTCTCGAGGTGCAGAGTTAGACTCTGAACCCTAAACCCCTAAGCCCAAAACCCTAAACCCTGAAACCCTGAAACCCTAAACCCTAAACCCCGTCGCTTGCAGCCTCTTGGGAAAAAGGAGTTCAAAAACAAAAAAAACCGAAACCCTAAACCGACTCTGTCCCCTGAATCATTGCTAGGTTCCTGAGTGGTACCCTTGTGCCCTTTTTGTTTCAGGGGCCCCTTACTAAAGCCGAATAGTAGGAAAAAGGGTACCCTTATCGTAATGGGGCTACTCAGGAACCTAGATTGAAACCTTTTTGAGTTTAGGGCTTGGGGCTTCCCTAACTGATGAGCATGCGAACTGTCCTTACAGGATCGCAACCTAGGCACCTTGGGGGTTTATAGGGTTTCTAGGGCTTCGAGGGTTTATATTCTAGGGCTTCTAGGGTTTCTAGGGTTTGGGGTGTATAGGGTTTACGGTTTAGGGCTTGCAATTGCAGATCCGCGAAGAACACGGGAAAAGCAGAGTGTGACGCCGGCTAAGCACTTTTGCCAAAGCTTCGTGAAGCAGCACACAGGTCACACCAGTCCTTGCCAAAGCTAAACTCAACTCCCGGTCCGAGGTGGGAAATTTGGGTTAAAAGGTTTACGGTAGGGTTTAGGGTTTAGGGTTTAGGGTTGCAGAAGCTTCGGCACATGACGACGAGTTGCTAGTGCGTACGGCCAGCACAGTGTTGAGTTTACTTGGCCTATCATACTCAACCGCTTCTCTCTTGTGAGCTGTTTGCCGGCACACCCCTGAGCCCCAAACTCATGAACTCCTTGCCTTTCTAACCCTGAAGCATATAAAGCTTTGTCAACCCAAAGCCTAAAGCTTGAACAACAACGACGTTTTTTCGCATCTCCTGCAAGCATCGCGATGGCATGGCGCAGCCCCGCTTTCGGCGCGCAACGCAGGCGCCGGAGGAGGGCAGAAGGGGTTTGACTGGTGGTTTCCTGTGAGCTCGCGATACCGAAGTGATAGGTTACCGGGTCACCGACTGCATCGTGTTGCATCGTACAGGTACATGGAGCCCTACGGCTTGTTTTGGTAAATTTAGATATCCTGCACTATGAATGAAAGCCCTCAGCCGATATTTATTGGTGTTAGAGGGTGCCGAGGGTCGGAGGGTCGGGTTGATACAAACAGAAGGGTTTAGGGTTTAGGGTTCTCCAACAAGTTGTAGTAATTGCCAGGTTTGTGCTTAGCTTGTCGCCTCATTTAGCTTTCAGAAGCACCACGGTCAAGACGTGTTCGCGGGGACGTTTACAGTTCGCAATACCCCAGGCTACAGTATCAATGACTCGTCGCCTGCATGTGCCGATTCTAATTCCAGCGATCGAGTTGCAACTACAGTCGGGATGAACCCCCTACACCCCAATCATACCCTTATAGAACCCATCGATCCCTAAAAGCAGGCCTGAATACAGCTCCAGACGCTCAGGCATCTCAGTCTCGTCGGTTCCTAGGCGCCCGAAGTGCCGAGGCGCGTCCTCGTTCTGACAGATTTTCAGGGTACTAAACGGACACTAGAAGTGTAGTATATATGGTTTCAACAAGTGTTATATGAGTGTAGTACGAGGGTACTGTAAGTGTAGCACATGGCTACTAGAAGGGTTACCATAAAAGTACTATAGTCTGCAAGAGTTTGGTCTACATAGGGTGTAGGGATCAGGATTTGTTCATAATGGAAGGGGTTTACGGTCTTCAGTCTGCAATCCAGACTTGTTTACGGTGCCGGGCAGATAGGGTCTAGCTCGGGGTTTGCAAATTTGTCATAGGAGTTTAGGGTTTTGGGTTGAGGGTTTAGTTCAAGGGAGTGTGTCCACTTCAACTTCTAACTATCGGGGTGCCTGTTGGCAGCTGGACCGGCATCACTTACGTTGTGTTGCATGGGCTGCTCGTCTGAGGTTAGGGCATGTCGGGGCCGTGCAATGCACGGGGATGTTTGTAATCAAGGAAGCTCCTGATGGTTCAAGACCTGATGAGACACGTACACGTCAGCCATTGCTGGAACCGAGCGAAGACACAGGACTCTAATTGTCCCTGTTCTGCTTGTACGGCAGTTCACAGTGGCAGTCTGCCGATTGGATCAAGGACCAGAAAATCATCGGTCGTCATAGCGCTCGCTAGTTTGAGGTTTGGGATTTGTTTCTACCCAGTGCAACAGCTCAATAATGACGAATTGAACCTTTCTACCTCATTTCTAGCCTCACCAATCCACAATGGCCATTTCCAGGAGATCGCAATGCAAACTGCATCACTCGTCCCACTTCCAGCCCACTCTTGTACGCGGCAGACTTACCCCTACAGGAGACATTTGAGGGGGCATGTCCAGGCAACTGCCAGCCGACTAGGAATCCCTGAACCCTTCATGCCCCTAAAGATGCCATGTGACAGACACCTTGTGGCATTAGGTAGCATCTAAGGTTGATTCTATGGACTCTTACGGGTATATAATTGTAGGGTATACAGTAGGTACATAGGGATCCCAGATTAATGGGCCCATGCTAGGGGCCCATGTTTTCAACCTTGGCAAAGATCGGATCAGGATGACATTCAGGCGATCCTGGACGAGTGCGATCGAGTTGAGCGGAACTGGGCGCCAGCCTCGGGCAAGTGCATGAATTAAGCCTTGTCTCAAAGCCTTGTGTACATGTACCTGTACATACGTATGTGCGTATGTATGTATATATATATATATATATATATACATGGGTTCGTATATATCGTAGACGTGTGAATCTAGGGGGTCGTAGTATCCTTCTATGGTCCCGGCATAGATATGTTAGAATATGACGCGAAGCACTGTTCTAACTACAAAGGCCCCTCTCCTACGCTGGTAGCTCCTTTCAATCAGTACTGCCAGACTGTTTGTTCGAGTGCCACAACCACATCCTGATACCCCAGATGCATATGTTTCTGAAGGCCGAGACGGAAGAAATTGTGGGGGCGCATACTCCGAGTAAGCCCTAAACCCTAAGCCCTAAACCCTATACCGTATATCCAGTGCATTAATAAGCTCGCATTCGCTTCCGGTCCGAGCACCCTTCGCGACCCCAAACACAGATAATGCTAGCCATAACAGCCATATTAATAGTAATAATTTAATAACAATACTAATACTAATATTACGACTCGTAGCAAGAAGAATAAATACAAGATCATCATCATCCTACTCATAGCAAAGTACAGTAAGAAAGGCTGTTCGCCCGTATCTTGCTGGCAAACTCTCAGAACCTTGAGGCGCGAAGTCCTCGAATCGAAGCTCTCTTCGCCACAACCCTTCAGCCCCGCCGCCACGCATAATACACGATAATATACTACAGCGAGCTATGAATATATAAATGACATGCTAGACTATAACAAGCTGTAATATCGCATCATAAACTATAATGTACTATGAACAGTTGTACTAGACTATAACCACTCTTCAATCTCACCCCGAAGGCTCAGACTGCTTGCTGCCTGACATCTAACCCTGAGTTTCTGGGATTTAGGGTTTTCGGTGTGTACTGTTTTTCTTTTTTTTTATCAGGGCTTTTAGGGTTTAGGGTTTCAATCTTCAGATTCATTCATAAAACGGAAAATTCAACTCCCACCTTTCCCAGCCCACTACAGGATGCGCTGGACCGGGGGAAGCTGCACAATGGTGCGCCGCGTGGCCGTCCCGAAGCTGAACGCAGCCATAGGGTTTCGGTTATTTGAAGCCTGAAGCTATCATGGCAAGCTTGTACATAACCGTGTGTGCGAATGTAGGTTGCTACATTTGTATACATATAGGCATGTGTATATACGTGGCTTCGGCGATTGTTGAATTCTGGGGGACCTTGGGCGGATCCGTTCAACTCGGGTAGGGTTGCAGGGAACCCTAACCTTCGAGGTACATGGTAGCTTCAAACGGGTTTAGGGTTTAGGGGTTTAGGGTTTAGGGGTTTAGGGTTTAGGGTTTTACATGAGAACGTAAAGGTGGCTGTCTGAGTCATGATGCATGAACTACGTCATGAGTTCACTGCGTTGGACAGTCAGAGTTGCATAGGTGCTGGTCCTACTGGGAGCTCAGGGGTAGTTATGCGTCCGGTTGTAAGTGGGGTAATTGCAGTGCTCATATTAGGGGACTTATAACCCCACTTCTACCTACCCATGAAACCTAAAGCGTAATGCGTAAGCCCTACCCCCCTAAGATTCTAAACCCTACACCCAAACCCACTTATGGTCACCCATGAACCCCCTGATGCTGGCTACGACAAGATGTTTGTGCCTCGCACTTCGGGTTAGACGAGGACTCAGACTCTCGGAGCTATGTTTAGGCTTGAAGGTTTATTCATGAATATTGTTTAGGGTTCGGGGTTTGGATTTAGGGTGTCGGTAGTTTACTATCCAGCAGTCAAGCCACCTTCTTTAGTTAGTCTTTCTGGTTCTCTGGCTAAGGGTGAGAGGTGTTCACAGGGATGGGCTCTAATAGCGCCTGAGTGGGATGGCCCTGTGACGTAGAGATGTTAAGGCGAGATAGACTTCGGAGGTAATTCTTAAAGCGTCGGAGTCCATTGTTGCCCTTCGATGTGTCATGATGAAACTATAGACTGTAGATGTGTGCAGCATTTCGGTGACAGCCGCGCCAGACGACCTTATGAATTACTGTTTCTTGTTGCGCCGGGTGGTCAGGCAATGGAACTGAGAAATTCCCGCGACCAAAGGTGGCTCGGCAGTCATTTTCTAAAGCACTGTCTCATGGAGTAGCTGAGAGCCTGAGAGCCGTAGCAGTGGTGACGATGACAGTCGTAGTGAAGTACCCAGAGACTCCAATATCCCTTAATTAAGGAATATACCTGAAATCGTATAAGGGATCCTACTATAATTTCAGGAATATTCCTTAACTAAGGGATATTGGAGTCTCTGGGTACTATCACGGTTTGGGCGTCCCTCATATGGGTACTTAGGGATCCTTTGGGTTCACCAGTAAGGTCCTCATTTGGGGGGTCCTTTAAGGGGTTTAGGGGTTTAGGGTTTAGGCTTTTAGGGGTTCAGGGTTCAGGGTTGAAGGTTGCCCATGCGCAGAATTCGCTTCCTAGCCTAGTTGATAGTCCGAGTACTGCTGCTCTCCTGGCACCATGATGGTCTTAAGGCTCAGCGTCCATGCAGGGGTTATGTTATAGGCGAATGGACGGTTCTTAATCTCACGCTGCCGGCCTGATGAGTTCAACGAGTAGTACTTGGAGGGGCAGGGGACTTAGTAAGTAGGTTATAAGTAGAGTTATAAGTACCCTAAATGGATCTACCCCAATTATAGCCTTACTTATAAACGACTTACTATGTCCCCTGCCCCTCCAAGTAGGCACCGACGACGACGGCAGCTGCATTGACCTGCGTAGGACACCTCTATGCTGCTGTTGTCAGGGCCTCCAGCCTTCGAACATCACCCTGCCTGGGTGAATGCTGACATGAAGTAGGGTTTATATTAGCGTTTTGGTGAGTGTAGATAGGCATCCTTCTGAATATTGGTGAGTGTATATATTGGGTTTTATTATGGTGATACTAGTCATAAAAACCATACTCTACATGACTGTGCATACTTGCTTCGTTGCTTAGGCCCCAAACCCTAAGCCCTCCAGATTTCTTGCGAGCCGCCTTCAGTTGTTCTTCTGCTTCGGTCTTGCAACCACCTGGAACCAGGCGCCGCAGGGAAAGCCGCCGATACCGGATATGTGCCTTGTTATGGAGTATTGCAATTCTATAACGGCTTTGATAGGGCTGTTTACCGGGGCTTTAGGATGTTATAGCCCATGGTTGGGGGCCTGGGTTTGGGGGTTCAGGGTCAACCTTAGGGGACGTTTGGTTCATGATTGCCGCCGTCGGATTTCGGATGCCGCATTTTAGGTTTTCGGCTTCAGGGTAGTTTCAGGGGTCCTTGTCCACTTTGGGTTTCGGGCGTGCGCTGGGGGCTTGGGGTTCGTCACTGTCCCAAATGCGCATCCTTGGCTTCGAAGCAGAATGGTGATATTCCAGAGGAAGCTGAAGCCTAAACTCCCAAGAAACCCAAAATCAGGCAAAACGGAACCCTGAACCACAGCCCGAGCTGTAGCCCACAAGACTTACAGGGCATACGCTCTACGAATCTGTAAGCTTCCAGATCCTGAAATCCCCGTGGGTTCCTTGGAAAAAGTAGGGAAGGCAACTCACCCTAAAACCCCAAACCCCAGGCTGATTCCTCAGAAACCCTAAACCCCTAAAGGCCCAAAACCTTAAGCATCACCCTACACCATAAAAGTCCCAAACCTACTAGACCCTATTTGTTTCCTCCATCTTAAAGGCCTTCGGCCCCCACATTACTCAACCTCATCCGAGGCTATCCTGGGCTTTGGCAAGGCCGTCGGGGCTCCATTTTTGCTTATGGTTTCGGTTGCTTTAAGGTGTGCGGTGCAATTTCTGTACAAAAACTCATTCCGCGACAGTAGGTTTCCCTAAGGTTCTTATGTTCCATTACCTCTGGTTTTGCCGGCTGAGTAGTTAGGGTAGGCTGAGGCTCTTAACTGCGTTCTTATCTAGATGTAGCGTGTACCTTGAGCCAAAACGGCCCGGTATCTACTCTTACCTATCCTTCTCCCCCACAAACGAATTAGTATCTGACACTAATTCGTTTTTGCCGTGGGCCCCCAGCTCCACTCTTGCCGGCACTGCCCCTGCCCAGCCATGCACGACCCGGCACGTGCCATTTTGGAGCTGATATAACAAGCCAGCCACAATGAAACCACTTCCACCCAACAACAAATAAGAACCTGATCCCTAAACCCCTAAACCCCTAAAACCCGAAAGCTAGGGTATTTTAAGGTTCTTAATTTTGAAGTTACCTGTATTTTGTGACTCCTGCCTGGGATCGGGGCTAAGGTTCTTAAACAGTGGGTTCCTGTACAGGACGTTCACTGTAGTTGCCACGGTTTAGGGTTTAGGGTTTAGGGCCTATACAGGACATTCACTGTAGTTGTTGTTTTCAGGTTTAGGGTTTAGGGCTTTCCACCCGAACATAGGTTCAGGCTTTTGGTGGCTATAAGGTTTATAGGGTTTTAGACGTGTAAGGGCTTACCAGGTTTCGGGGTTGCGGATTAGGTTTTTTTCAAGCTTAGGGCGGGTTAGAGATTTAGGGGGGTTTGAGGGTGGAGGGATTTAAAATGTTAGTCTTGGCGATTTGCCGTTCAAAGTACCGGGTTAAAGCTGTATTGCGGGACCCTAAACCTGAACCCTAAGCAGCTTTTTGTTCTGCATTCGAGCTTCTAGGGCTTGGCGTTGAGGGTTGCAGGCTTTGCAGGCAGCGTTGATGGTTTTGCCCGGGTTCCCAGGAAGTGGGAATTAGTCCGCAACTATATGACCCGAAAGCCTAAACCCCAAACCTTCACTGGCGAAGCTTTGGCTGGAGATGTAGAGTAGAGAAAGCCTATGAACAGGAAATGCCTGTGTAAACGTGGGCGTAGACCGCATCCCGGTTTCAGGGTTTGAGGTGCAGCCTTTGGGGTTTAGGGTTTTTGAATGGAGCTCGAAATTTCTCAACACCTTCGCTTTGAGAGGCAACAGTACAAAAGAGCCAAGGGCTTGTGTAAGTGTAGTTAGATGTGTGTGTATGTATATATATATATATGTGCACACATATATATATATACACATATGTACCTACATATATATATATATATATGTATGTATATGCAGAATGTATGCATATCTGTATACATGACTGCATGTTTAGGTATGTATGTATGTGTATATATATATATATATGAAGAGAGCGAGAGAGAGAGAGAGAGAAAACAAACAATACCGGTTCGTGTTTCTTTTTTGGTTTACCCACTGGACTATGATTCTGTTTCATTTTCAATTACAAGGAAGCCACTAAAGGTAGAAATTGAAGTAATACAGAGGTCTGAATAGTCTGTCCCTCAAGATAGACTGCTGAAGTAGATCCTCACAATCTCGATTTCGGCCGTGAGCAGTTATGGGTACGGTGGGTTTTCCGTCACAGTGCGCAATTCCTGTAAGATTAACAGAGGCAGAAAGCCATGGAGCAGGAGGAGGAGCAGAAGCAGCACCTTCGCTGCAATTCTTGGTGTTAGGCAAAGACCTAGACAGCCCCGTATCCCTCAGATACGGAATCTGCCTTGATGCCTTAGAGTAATACTATGAGGCCACTTTATGGGTCCGTCAGAGACTCAAGGGGGAAGTGTAGTTTAGAGAATGCATTCTATGGTCCTTGCAGGAGTGCAGGTTGTGATCATCGACTACAAAGTTCAACTCCCAGAAATTTGTTTAGGGTTTAGGGCTTAAGGGTTTAGGGCTCCAGCGTTTAAGGGTCTAGGGTTTAGGGCCCTAAACCAGGGTGTAGGGTTTGTCAGACTACTGACACCTGGAAGGCTGAAACTCAAGCACTGACCTTGTTGCTGTCGTTTCGAGGCCTTGACCTTGAATCCATTGGCATCCCGCAAAGACGAAAAATCGAAATTTCAGAGACTGGCAATAGCGCCAGGGCATATGGATCTGATGATGCAAATTTTCCCGGTCTTTCCTTAGAAAGCACGAAAGCTCTTAGCCACTTACCCACAAACGAAGCCGACGTCCAGGCACGAGTTTCTCTCAGCCGAATCAGCCACCCTGGCCGATGCACTGCATGAGGCAAGCTTGCGACTTTGCTTCGTGGCCAGAGGCGGTCATTTTGTAGGAAATGTCTGTTTGTACGTACGTATTGAAAGTAGGACGTTGCCGTCTCCTGTGTTTCTGTGTTTCCCGGAGATTCCAAAACCCTCTTCTTTAAGGAATATACCTTAAATCATATTAGGGTTCTTTAAAGGGTTCCTTAAAGGGATCTATAAGGGTTCTATAAGGGAATTAAGGAATATACCTTAAATCATATTAGGGTTCCGATTATAATTTAAGGTATATTCTTTAATTAAGGGGTTTGGGATCCTCTGGGTGTTGAAATCCAGCATGCTAGGTCTTGTGCCTGCGTGACTTTCCTTTTAAGGTCGCTCTTATACGGAATTTATCAGTGAACTGCGGAAGATACTCTGGCTTCTTGTTAAGGAACTTGATTTAAGTTACCATAATAGGAACTTATACAGTAGTAAATGATTAAACCCTTTAAGAACCCAGTACTGGCCCTTGAGTCAATTGAGGCGAACATTGTTACGGGATGTATGGGTCGAAAACCAGGAAGAAAACTCTAAATACGAAACCGCCAAACCCTAGACCAAACGAACCTAAGCCATAAACCATGCAGACAAGACCCGAAGCTAGATGCGAAGCAGGCTCCGGTTTTGCCCGGGATTGCTCCCAGTAATTTTCCAGAGCGTCCAGTATCGATCCCTTCTGAAAACCCTGATACTACCCGTTTAAAACCTTGTAGGAACCTTGAACCCTAGAGCCCAAAACCCAAACCCTAAATCTGTAACCCGAACCCCCGAACCTTAAAACCCAAAGCTGCAGGCGCAGCAGGCTTTGGCCGATGCGAAGCTTAGACTCCGCGTCAAAGAGGTGGGTTCAGGGTTTTGGATTTCTGGATTGCAGCGTTGTTGCAGTTTTGCCTTTTGGGGTCTGGTTCAGGGTTTTGGGTGGTCGGGGTTAGGGCTTAGGGATTTGGGGCTTCAGGGATCTGGGTGTAGGTTTTTGAGGCTTTTGTGGTTTGCAGTCCAAGTGTCGAGTCTTGCAGGGTTTAGGGATCCGTAAAGGATGAAAAAATTGTTGTTTTCCAGGGCTGTTCGGAGAGCAAGATAAATGGCTTTTAGCTGGGTAGGTAACCTTTATTTTTGTGGTGCGTGTAGTCCTTCCAAAAAACAATAGGTTTGCATTTTTGTGGCCTATCGCATTCAGTCCGTAAGCAGGGTTTGGGATGCTGAAGACTGCTTTGGATCGTGGAATGCTGGGACTCCTTACTCGGCCTCCGGATTCATTCTCGTACCTCTGAGAAGCCTGAATACTTACAAAACATGAAGACCATTATGTTAAGATATATATATATACACACACCCCAAACCCTTATTTTAGGGAATTTCTAGGCTTCTTGGCTGGGGGCTCATCGATGCAAGCATGTTCCGGCAGCAGACTTGAGGCAGCAATCCCGTATACCCCACATCCTGAAGCCAATGCCGCATATTCCAAAACCCCAACCCTTTGTGGCTTGGCGAAGGTTTTCGGCATCGAAGGGCCGAAGGTCTCCATCATTTCCCTACTTTGTACCATGTTGTTCTCCAGCTTGTGGTTGCTGTGCTTGTGTGCTCCTCTGAGCACGGCGGCTACCTTCCCTTCTTGCGGAGATGCCAACTCAACTACAACTATTGACAGCAGCCCGAATGCATCGGACGTTCCTGTGGAGGTCAATATCCTGGGGCAGAGTGGCAAGATCACTATCGTTCCAAAGGGTTCCTCGGGAAACTATGTAGGCATCAGGGTGACGATGGATGCACTGCGGGAGGTGGATGCGGGCGGGGAGGCGGTCGGCAAGACTGGTAGCGTGAAGAACTCCGTCCACACTGTCGCCGCACAGGACTTCACTGTGGGCAGTGTTGAGCAAGTGACTACCCAGACCCCCGGGAGGATCCAAAAAGTAGATCCCTTAATGGGGGTTCCTATAAAGTACCCTTAGTAGTATAGGGCCCCAAATCAGGGGATCTACTTTCTAGATCCTCCCGGGGGTCNGACCCCCGGGAGGATCCAAAAAGTAGATCCCTTAATGGGGGTTCCTATAAAGTACCCTTAGTAGTATAGGGCCCCAAATCAGGGGATCTACTTTCTAGATCCTCCCGGGGGTCTGGGTATTGGTTCCGTGGGTGCAGCAAAGATCTCGTTTGAGTCCACCATCTCCAGCATCGGCAGCTTGGGTGTAGATACCTCATCGCTGCTAGTGGTGCAGTCGGTATGAACAACGACTCGTGGTCCGTAGACATTGGGGACTTGAAGTGGAACATTCGTTTGTGGCACTGAACTTGGTGTGGAGACTCCGGCGCTACCTGCAAGAGCGGTGAGGTCGGCGACGCCATTGAGCTGGACATCACCGTGTAGAACATGGGCGGCGGCTCAGCCAGCAAGAAGAAGACAGTTTCGCTGGAGGTTCAGCGGAATTACAATTATCTACACAAGTGCAGACGGACTGCTCCTGGGTAGAGATGGCTCCGAACTATCCGATGGTCACTACCCAAAGAAGCAGCACAACCATCACCTTCCGCTTTCCACGCTTCAGTTCTTCTTCACTCTATGACCCTGTGATCTCCGGCTCCTGCGGTGAGCTCGGACTGGACTGCTCCGGGGACTCCACTACTGGAGCCAGCAGCGTGAGTGCCAGTGCAACTGCAGGTGCAGGAGCAGCTGTGGCAGCGGCTTTCGCCGCAACGTGCTGGAATTGAGAAGCCGGGTGGTCATGCAACAACACGGCACTATTGCTTTGCGGCACATGCTGGACAAAGAGCTTGGTTGCATGTTTGTCAAAGATTTCAAGAAGCTTTTGAAGCGCCAAACACATGAGTTGTGCGGCACTACGGCACTATGGCACAAGCTCGACAAAGCAAATGCTTTTCCAAGATTTTCAGATGCTGTTGAAGCGCCAAGCCAAACACATGAGTTGCACAAAACTGCCACAGAGAGCTCAGCACGGTATCCACGCTACTGAATCCCATGGAAAGTCATGCAGTAATTTGCGGCATTTTGGAAGCATATAGTCGGGAACTTTGTAAGGCTTGTAAGGTTTAGGCATGGCTCAGGGACGCTCAGGGTTTAAAGTGAGAGAGGCTGTTTGCGGTGTCCTGGCCTTGACATCAAAAGTCAACAGTTTCAGTAGATCAGTAGAACTTGTGGCTAGCATGTTGATGCCGTTTCCAATTCTTTTCGTCCTTGATACCAGGCTTATCCGAGGAAAGCTGTCTGGGCGGTATAGAGGGGCCTATAGTCAGAATACGGTTTGGGGGCATACATAGCTATAGCATATTATATAAACAGTAAATCCGAGCCCTATCGACGATTATTAAGCATCGAAGCTTTTCAGCCAGGCGGCAGAGAGGCAAAAGATCCGTGCCCAGCTGGACGAGGCTGCTTGGGCAACTCCTGTAAACCTGTAAGACCCAAATCCCCAAAAAACACTAAACCCTAGCCCCCTAAGCCTTAAACCCTATTCCTAAAGGCCTCTACAGGGGTTTTATAGGGTGTTATGGGACTCTGCAAGGGTCCCCACCCACAGCGGTTCCTATTCTAAGGGTGCCTATACGAGTTCTATATGGGGTTTAGTTCATCTCCGTTGTAGTTCTTCTTGGTGGGCTTGCCGGCTTGCACTTCAGAATCTAGCCAGGGGTAAGGGCTATCGGGGCAAATTACATGTGGGTGGTTGTCAACATTAGGGTCCCTGTTTGGATACCTTAAATATTAGGTGCCGTATTATATTAAGGACCCAAAAAGGGACCATAATTTTGACAACAACCCATGTACATGCCGGGGTTTAGGTGTTCAGGCTCACAGGCCGGGGTCCCACGCAAAGAGACCCATACCCCTTCTGTGAGGAGCACTTGGAGGTTCATGGGTATAGTTATAAGTGTGGTTTCAAGGTTTAAGTAGGGTAGCTAAATCTATACCCCATATCGGGGGACTAATAGCCCCACTTCAAACTAGCCGTGAACCTCCAAGCACAATTTAGATCAGGATGTGAAACGCCTTCTACTTTGAGGTCTAACTTCTTAATTCGGGTAACTTGCAAAGTGTCGAACCTAAGATGACACAGGCTTTGCAAGAAGCTGGAGCCGACATTGTGAGCCCTGGAAACAAGGAAGAGGCCTACTAAACAATGACCAATGGTCTTCCTCAAGGCTCCTTATCGTAATAATTAATGGTAGACTAGTCCGAGATTCCAAGTCCCAAGACTCTACGAGTTCAGGGTCTAGTGACACACAAGACTTCAAGCCCCAAACAAAAGCCTAAGCCCGAAATCACCCCGAACAGCAACGCACAGGCCATGCCAAGCCGTCGACGGATCTCGAAGGACACTGCAGAGCCATCCACGGCTCGGACCACTGCGTGCCTCGAAGCGGTTATAGGTTAATTCCCAAACCCGCCAGAATCTAGGTTCCTGAGTAGTGCCCTTTTGTCCTTTTTGTTTTAGGGTCCCCTTACTAAAACTGAGTATTAGGAAAAAGGGTACCCTTATTGTAAAGGGGCTACTCAGGAACCTAGGAATAGAACGGGACGATGATGGGAGCGAAAGTCGCTTAAAGTTTAATGTTTCCGGTGTTCGGTCTGGGGCGCGAAGTTTAGGTTTCTTAGCAACATAGTACTTGGAGGTCCATGGGTAGTTATAAGTGGGCTTATAAGTAGGGTAACTATACTTAAAACCCATATTAAGGGACTTATAACCCTACTTATAACTACCCATGAACCTCCAAGTAGAGGGGCCCACATAATTACAAATATTATTCCTTGGGGTTCCTTATTATAAATCTACTATAAAGGAGCCCAAAACCCTATTCTAATCATAAAGGCCCCTACAGTAGCCCAGCCTGAACCAAATTCAATGACAAAACCCTCTTGTTCGTTCGACCATAAAGGGAGAGGCAAGAATTGCGAAATTCAGGACAAGACCTAAGGACCCAATGGAGACCCCGGATAAGTAACACTCTTCTCATCTCTCTTCTCTTAACCCTAAAGCCTGAATGATAATCATACCAGTGATGCTCAGTGGATACGTCCCACTCCTCGCATCCTAGCAGCTCATGAAATCCTTTCTTGCAAGACAAAGCTGGAGTCCAAAACGCAAGCCTTGTGCAGTCCCTAGAGCCTCTCAAACCAAGGCTGCAATTCTTCAAAGATCACTATCCAGAATATAGTTCCATAGGATTTCATAATTATTTTCAAAAACATATTGCTGGCGTAAGAAAATCAAATATCCGAAAATGTATTCCAGCAGTAATATTTTCACACACATCAAGCATCATAGTACATCTTCAAGCCTGTACGTGAGCTTGACCTTTTCAGGCCGGATCATGCAGATTCTGCGGGTGAGAGCCCTGCTGAGGCAAGATTCCGGAAGAGTGCTAGGCCTTGTTCAATGCACGCTAAAATATACCTCTACTTAGCTACCTATCTTTTGGGGTCTCGTTTCCTTAGTCAACAATTTTGGCAGTTCAAAAACATTGGACATAAGCATTTCGGGTGTGGACAAAGAGCTGAGCTCCTAATCCCCACTGCCGCTGAAAGAGTGCCTGAACCCATCTGGCGGACCATCTCAAAAGCTTGGGTTGAAGAATCGAACCCGGATCCAGGATTTCCTGGCCTAAACCGCAAGTCCTTAACTGTTGGACTTCTTTAGACTCAGAACATCTAGCCCCCTATTTCATTCGCCTAAGTACTTGCCAATAATTATTCCTTAGGGCTCCCTTTCGAAAGCCCATTTTTATTATTTATCCCCTTATACTAGTTTGATCTGAGGCTCCCAAGATCCTTAAGCACTACCTCAAACTGCCATAACCTACGTTTTTGTAGGTTCTTATTTTGAATCCTAATATACTAATATGGGTTTTATAGGGATCCTACCAAAAAGTAGGTTTCGGTAGGTGAAGGTACATTCATGGCGACGTGGGAAGGCTTCGCCGCCTTTGCAGCCGCGGCCTCCTCCCGGTCGGCCCGAAATGGAACGTCCGGGGCCCAGCACACAACTTTCAGATACATACTAGACTGCACTAAAAGTGTACTCCATCCCTAGGTTTAACCCTAAACCCTAAACCTGAACCCTTAAGATGGTGTAAGCCTTGCAGGGCCTAGGATTTGTGCTGACCCTTCCGGGTTTCATTATTTATATCTGGCTAAACCCCTGCCTGGACCCTATAAAACCTACCTTGTCTTGCGGTTCCTTAGTATAGTTTCCTTATGCGAGTCCTCTTCGTCTAGTTTCCTTATATGAGTCCTTAGAAGCATAGGTTAGTTGATGTTAAGGAAATCCTAAAACACCGGACTTTTTGTAACCCATGCGCCGAGGTCCAGCACCTCACCTCTCGCCGCTGCGGCCGGCCAGATCCCCAGTTCTTTTTTGCTGTGGGGTGCTCAATCGGGGTTTGGGAATTGTGATTCGGGGTTTACTCCGCCTATTGGAATCTTTGGTGCCGGTCGCAATAATCCAGCGGCAGAGGCACAGTGTTCAATAGAGCGCCGGAGAAGCCATGATGGTCAGCTTTGCTACTGGTGGCTCGTGGATGTTGTACAAGTTCGAATCGAGTTGCTTCGCATAGGCACAGACTTTCATCCCACACCCCTTGAACGTCTAGCTCTAGACTCTCGAAGTGTTTGCGATGCTTCTAGACATGCGATTTTCTGGAACGACCAACAACAAGTAGGGACGTCACCCGGAAGTTTTGGGTTTGGGGGCTGATTCTGTGTCCGGGGCATGGCGATTGGGCTTTGGAGATCCCCAGCAAACATACGGCAGAGCCGCGACAATGAGGAACACGCTTGCCAACGTGCACAGCAGTGGAAGGACCCGGAACCCAGACCGCCGGGAGGATCTAGAAAGTAGATCCCCTGATCTGGGGCCCTATACTACTAAGGGTACTGTATAGGAACCCCCATTAAGGGATCTACTTTTTGGATCCTCCCGGGGGTCTGGGAAGAGAGTGAGAGCCGCAGAGAGAGAGTGAGGGACATGGTTGGCAACACCATTAGAGCTTGAGGGTTGAGGATTTGGAGATGTAGCTTAAGTGGTCTAAATAACTATTATTTCTATTTGGGGTGTAGTATTATGAAAGTTATAGTATTATATACACCCAAAACCCTATTCTATTCATTAGTTAAGGCCCCGATACTAGCTTAAGAGTGTTTAGGGTTTTGGAATGAACCCTGGGATGGTGGCGTCCAGGGCATCGGGGTCAGGATTGCATTCCATCTTGTTGTCGGCTACATGTAATACTGTCTTTTCTGTTCTGAGGGTGCTTGCAAATCGGAGGAGGGCTTGCTGTGATGGTTGTTGGGTTGATCATGAGTATTGTTATGGCTATAGCTGAGTCTGTCTATTGCTGGTATTGCCACCACTACTACCACGAGCTACCACGGACGACGCCGAGGGTTGAAACTTGCATGTACCGCGAGTGGTTCGACAATGGTCTCGTAGATCTTAAACCCTACCCAAATCTTCATTTTTTGACACTCTATGTTCAGGCTGTTGCAAGTCAGTACGTGGTTCAGTGAACGGCAAATTCGTTCAAAAAGTCTAGTTGAAGTCTGCGCAGCTGAGGATCTCTTATGGAAGACTCCCATATGCCTTGATGCCAAAACCCTAAACCCTATACCCTAGACCCTGGCCTAGGTCTGAAGGTGTCCCCAAGATTTCGAAATCATCCAGCCACCCAGCCATGACGTAGATCCATGTTGCCTTCATTGCGGTCTCTCCTCCGGGATCCCCTTTGCTACAAAATCCTCCAGGTTTTTTGCCAAAAGCCTAAACCCTAAACCCCATCTCGATCTGAAGGGTTTTTGAAGCTATTTGGTCGTCTTCGGCCGGCTTGCATCCTTCCGGGTTCTGGGGTTCTGGGGGCTACGGGTTTTAGGCGTTAGGGTTTAGGGTTAAGGCTATTGGGGTTTAGGTTTCAGGTTTTTTTTTGTTAGCTCTTGGGTTTAGGGGTTTTCGGTGTAGGATTTGCGTAACCTAAGGGCTCCTTACCCAGACCCCCGGGAGGATCCAAAAAGTAGATCCCTTAATGGGGGTTCCTATAAAGTACCCTTAGTAGTATAGGGCCCCAAATCAGGGGATCTACTTTCTAGATCCTCCCGGGGGTCNGACCCCCGGGAGGATCCAAAAAGTAGATCCCTTAATGGGGGTTCCTATAAAGTACCCTTAGTAGTATAGGGCCCCAAATCAGGGGATCTACTTTCTAGATCCTCCCGGGGGTCTGGGTAAAGGGATCTATAGGGGTTCTACAAGGGAATTTAAGGAAGATGGCTTAAATTATATAGGGCTTCATATCGACTGACGCGGCCAGACTGCCAGGCATCAGAGAGCACAGGTTTATGTCGCACAACGTGAACCCCAAACCCGAAACCCTAAACACGACCGAAAAAATTGGAGGCCTTTGGGCCAAGAAACCTCGTAGGGTTTAGGGGTTCAGGGGCTTAGGGTTTAGTGGAAATGTCACTTGGAGGTTCATGGGTACTTATAAGTGGGGTTATAAGTAGGGTAACTATAATTATAACCCATATTAGGGGACTTATTAACCCTACTTATAACTACCCATGCACCTCCAAGCAGTCATTATGAATCTTTGGAGCGTAGCATCTGCTTCTGCAGATCTTCGCCTCGTTCTGAAAAAAAGCCAAATGCCTGGCTGGTCAACCCTGAACCCCAAACCTAAACCCTAAACCGTGTAGTAGTAACCCTAAACCATAAAGTCATGCCGGAAAGTAGCCCTTAATTACAGTAGCTCTCATACCAATCCTGAACTAAAATCCTGGACCTCCTTGATCCCACCAGCTGGGCTTCCTGGGAGGTCGTTGGTGGCGTCGGCAAAGGTGGGATGCTCGGCAGCTTTTGGCCGAGGATGGTCTCCAGGATTAGGGTCGAGGGGCTGCAGCTCGGGCAAAGTACGCATCGCCCTAGAGCCGACACCGCTAGTCTCCTGAGCCCCTGATAGGCTACTTTCCCGGCGGGATCCTTAATATGAAGATTGATATGGGTAGTTCTCTAAATTAGGGTCCCTTGTAGAATCCTGTCATAACCGTGCCGTACTGTTTTGAGGACCTGAGAAGGGACCCTAATTTAGAGAGCTAGCCATATTGGGCGTTTCCGAAAAATTAGGGGTACCTTATTTTGGGGGTCCTTTTCATAAGGATCCTACTATTTAGGGTATTAGATTAGGGTCCCCTATTTTCGGAAACTCCCATATGAAGATTGATTGGTGGTGTGCCTGCAGTACCCTTGGTAGACGAGCCCTTGATGAGGGTCTCCGGGCCATCCCCACAGTCCCCCCCCTACTTGGAGGTTCATGGGTGGCTCTACGTGGGATTATAACAAGTAGGGTAACTATAATCATATTTCTGACTTATAGCTTAGCCTACGGGACTTGTAGACCCACTTATATAACTAATAACTGCCCATGAACCTCCAAGTAAGCCCTAAGCCGTGCATCCTGGGAAAGGTAACATCCGCTCACGGACTCATCATTGCTGGACTATTGCTTTTGCTCTGGGACTGAGCAAACCTTGCCTTGCAAGCCTTAAAGTCAATGCACTTGGCCATGAACCTGAAGTCTGAAGCTGCATCTGCTTTAGACCCCTACATGCTAGGAGAGTTTCCAAGGACCCTACTTGTTGAGACTCATCTAACCTAGGAGTCATTCCGTGCTCGAAGCCCTCAGAACCTGCACCTCAAAGGCGCTAGTCGGCCAGATCCCCCATCTAACTAGTGCAGCCTGAACCCTAAACCCAAACTGAGAAAGTGGGGCCCCTATATCGTCATATTAATACTATAGGCCGAAGCTGTGAACAGAACGCAAAGATCATTGCAATATCCCAGAACCTAACTTCCAAACCGTAAACCCCCCAAAGAACCGCCAAAGGAACCCTTAAAGGAACTTTCTTTGAGTTTCTCAACCTAAAACCTTAACGCCAACACCAAGGATGACTGCGCGCTCGGACTCTCAACCCTAAACCCTTGAGCTCTAGACCCTAAACTCTAAGACTCTAAGCCCCTAAACCCAGAAGCCCTAAACCCCCGAAGGCCTAACCCCTTTTACCCTGAACCCCGGAAGCCCCATACCCTGAACTTTGAACCCCCGAAGCCCTAAACTGTACCCCCTACCTTGACCCCGAATAACCTACCTTTTTCGGGTTCCTTATTATGATTTCCTTCTATACGTCCTCAAAAAAGGTAGGTTATTCCGGGTTAAGGTAACCCTAGGGCTCCAGTTACCTAAATAGTAGGTTACTGAGGCACATAATATATGGGTAGTAACCTACCATTTAGGTAACTGGAGCCCTAGGGTAAACCCTTAAACTCGAAGTTGCCCCAAGGATCATTGTCCGCTCGAGCCACGACCTGCAGTCCGCACAGCTCCCGGAGCGTCTGGCCACGGGATCCCTCGTCGAACAGGAGGCGCTCTGTTAGGGTTTTAAGGATTTTAGTGATTTTGGGGCTTTAGGACTTTAGGATGTAGGTTCCCTGTTAGGGTTTTTGTTGTGGATTTTTGGGGGGGGCAGGGTTTAGGTTACCTGTTAGGGTTTGGGTTTTGGGAGTTGAGGGGTTCAGTGTGTCGGAGGGTAAGGTTTCGGGGATTTTAGGGGGTTTTAGGGCTTTTGGATCCCTCGTTTAGGCTTTGAGTGTATGGTGTGCATGGTGTAGGGTTCGGCGCAGTTTAGGGTTCAGAGTGGGGTAGTTCAGGTTTAGGGTTTTGGATTGGATCCCTCTTCGAGCAGGAGGAGACTTCCCGGGATCAGGCCGGACAAGGTTTGACGGGCAAACTTCGTTTTCCTACTCGTTCCAGGATTGTGTATATAGGGGAATATGCATGTGTTTGTTTACGCTGGCATGTATGTGAATACGCTCTGTCTTTGCGATTGTCAACCAGGCTGTCTGCCTGTCTGCATGTAGACATGCATGCGTCTTTCTATCATTCATGGCATCCGCGTAGTACAGAGACTGGGTAGATCTAGACCTGAGGCACATAGCGTGAGCTACAGCCCGTGACAGAGCCCTGTGCCTGGAACCGCATCTTTTCATCTGAGGAGCTGGTCGGTGACCGACTGCGTCCCTTGCCAGCAGCTGGTAACGCTATACGACGCTTCGGCGCGTTATCTACGATTCCGGGTTTTGGGTTCGGCCGCCCTGGTTTGCAAATTCCCCGATTAGGATATTGCATTGAGCCCTAAACCCTAAACCCTAAATTAAAGCGCTTCCGTTGCCCTGACACCTGGCAGATGCTCTGACCACCACCCATCACGGCAGTCAGTCGGATATTTTGTGCCAACCTCACCCCTCCCATGACTGCCTCAAGATTCTGTTCCGAGAGCATCCCTGCTAAGGTGTGGGACAAGCAGCATGGCAGAGATCTCTCATGATCGGGCATCTCTGTAGAGTGAAACTTCAACAACCGAAAGCTCGACAACTGAAAGCCCCAAGCCTTGAAGCTTGAAGCGTAAACCTAAATGGACCTACCTAAATCCTACTTGGAGCATGGGTAGTTAGAAGTCAGCGGGGCTATAAGGCCCCGAATATGGGTTATAATCATAGCTACCCTGCTTATAACCCCACTTTGAACTACCCATGAACCTGCAAGTAGACCCGAAACCCCCCTAAACCCTAAAACCCCTGAAGCCTAAACCCAAAACGGGACTTTTAACTAGCCTGGCAGCATTAAGCGTAAACCTTCTCAAATCCCTATAAACCCTAAGCATTGGGAATCTGCCTAACATGGGTTGTAATCAGACTTACCCTACTTAAAACCCACTTATAGCTGTAAACCTCCATGTAAGCCTTTGGAATCTCAAGATTGAGCGCTCCATTGCAATGTACGTCACAGTCCCCGAGGCTTTTGGCGCCTTACCGGGAGCGGACCCAAGTCTGGTTGGGTGAGCATCTTGGCTTTGGAATTTTGAACACCATACGTTATTACTTGTTTCTTTTTGTTTGGCTTAGGGTTTAGGGTCCAGCTTTTTTTCCCATTTGTGGAAGCATTATGAAATAAAAGTCTATGCTTTTTTCTCCTTGCCCTAATGCTCCTGGACCCTCGTAGTGAGATCCCAAACCCTAGCCCCCAAAGCCGAAACCCTCCCCCAGAAAGCCCAAGACCCTCTTAAGAGCCTAAACCCTAAACCCTCTTAAGAGCCTTAAGGTGGTTACTTCAAGCCCAGGCACCAAGCTGGCCCAGAAAGACCTCTTGGCCTCTTGGCCTGTGGGTGTGGGGTTTCGGGTTTGCGGCTTGGCCAAAATCTGAAAATGTACTTATACTCTCTATATATATATATATATAAACAAATATATATATATATTTAAATAACTTATAATTATATTTATGGGTATGTATATGTATGTACGGGTGTTATACCGGCTTGCAGGTTTAGGATTGAGGGCTTCTTGGAGAGTTTCGGGCTTCGTTTGGCTATGGGCGCTAAGATTTACGATGTAAAGCTCTTGGGGATGATGATTGTCGGTAGGTGGCGGATCAAAACCATGCGGTTTGGGAATCCAGGGATAACCTAAGGTTAACGGCAAGAGAACCATAGCTGTGAAAGAAGCTATTTGGGCGCCTGCGATGCACTTAACAGAAACATCTGTCGATAAATGCGTAAAGGAATACGTAAAGATGCATGTGCGTGTATGTATATATATATATATGTACATACCTGTGTGCATGTTTGGGTGACGACTAGTGCTGATGTCCTACTCAGATCTTCAGGGTTTCCGCTGCATGAAACTTAAGTCCCCAAGCCTCAACTGAGAGTTGAATGCGTGTGTATACATACAGTAATACTCTCCCCGTGTTTGTCTTTATGTGTATGTGTATACATATATATATATATAATATTGTAGATAGCAATGTACTCCAGATTCATGTTCTGATTTTGAAGGCCCGTGAACCCTAAACCCCTGTAGAACCACCGTAAACGGATCACTTAAAGGAGCCCGATTCTGATTATTAAGGCCGCGATCGTACCCCACGTTTCTTTGCAAGCTCCTGCAGGTGAAGTTGATTCCTGAGAGAGATTTGCCGTGGCATGGTGCCCTGCCGAGTTTAGGTTGAAAGCTTCGAGTGTGTCCTTGGCGCTTCCGGTCCTGCTCTATCTGGAAAGCTTGGGTCTTCTCTGTTGCTGCCTCCTTTTGTGGGGTTTTGGACAAGGGCTTGGGGTTTCGGGTAGTATCAGGCAAAGTATACGTATATACATGGAAATACATATATATATATATGTTTATGCAATGAGACAGAGCGAGAGCGGCCTTGGGGAGGGAGGGAGAGAGAGGGGCAGTTATAGAGTTCCGTAAACATCACACAAGTCTCCCCAAAACTTCTCCAGGTTTTCCCTAGGGCCTTCCTCCCTCGAACCACCCGCTCATAAACTCTATCCAGCCCTATCAAAACCGACAAAGCCCTTTATTTAAAAAACTACAGCCTCCCAAGCAAGATGTTCTACGTATTATGGGCCCTACGTTATCCTCAACCCTGCCCGCAATCTCGGAATTCCCGAAACCCGACACCCCTAGACCCGAGAAAACTAAACCCGAAACCCCGAACCCCCTGAACCCCTGAACACAAAGCCAGTCAGGCTTCGTGCCGGTGCCTCCGCCGGGCCCGAATCCCAGGAGAAGAAGCACCTCTGCGCAGGCCGACTCCCGGACTTTTCAGCTTTTTTGCTGAATGTAGGGTTTAGGGTTCGGAGTTTAGGGTTTAGGATTTTGAATTTAGGGTTCAGGGTTCATGCAGGGTTTGGGTTTCAGGGTTAGGCATGTAGGGTTGAGGGTTTTGGGCTCAGGTGTTTTAAATTTAGGGTTTATATATACAGATTTACTGTGCAGGGTTGTGTGAGGCTGCTTAAAGCTGTCCACTCGACCCTTTAACACAAGACGCGCAGACCTCAAAACCTCAAGACCCCGAAGCTGGGATTCGTTGCAGAGTAGTCGAGGAAGTAGCACTTTGGGTTAGCTGCATTCCTATACCCCTAAACCCTAAACCCCTAAACCCCTAAACCCCTAAACCCTAAACCCAGAAGTTGAACCTCCAGTTTCCCGAGGAAGCCAGACAAGTAGGACCGTGCTGTTGAACACTTTGGAAACGGTTCTGGGAGAATGTCCGGTTGCTTTTAATACAGTTTTAGGCTTTTTGGTATTGGGTTTTTGTCAAGGGTGTGATTAGTTAAGCGGTTCCTTTTGTTTTGGTGGTTTCTTGCAGGCAACCTTCAGTTGCCATTGCCGTTGGGTCTCTGCTAAGCTAAGCATAGCCTTGGTCTCCTCCCTGTCGCACCGTCCTGACACCGGCCTTCTCCCCTGTGGCTGATAGTTCGTAGGACTTAATTAGGGTGTAGGTTTTGGGGACTAACGATGAGGGTCTGATTGCGGGTATAGGCTTCAGGATAAAGGATTTTCCCTTTTTCGGTTAATTAATGAGGTGGTTAGGATGCTATAACATAACCCTAAACCCTAAACCCTAAACCCTAAACAAAACAGGAGCTACAATGGAGACTTGGGGATTTAGGGCCGAGGCTCCCACGGTTTAGGCTTTACCGCTCTTCGTCCATGTCGGGCTACGAGGGTGTTTCATCCAGCTTTAGGGCTTAAGGATGCGTAGGGTTCAGGGTTTCCTTGGAGGTTCATGGGTAGTTAGAAGCGGAGTTTTGAGTAGGGTAACTATAATGATAGCCCATATTAGGGCAGATATGACTTGGTAGAACCCATGAACCTGCAAGTAGGGTTCAGGGTTTAGGGGTACCCTGGAGCCGAAGGCCTTGAACTGTAAACCTTACAGCTCCCAACCTCCCACTGCCAGCCCCCAAAATCACAAAAACCACAATTCCAAAACCGGTTTAGGGTTTGGGATTTAGGGATCCGAAGCCATCCTAAACCCCGGTCCGAAATCCTGCAACTTTTCGGCCTGGAAGGGCTTATAGGGTTTAGCCCTAAGGGTCCAAGCTATGGTTTTTGGTACCTCAACTAGACCCCCCAACTACACTCTTATATACCCTAAATACCCCCTATTAAGGACCGTAAGGGCTCTATTAAGGGACCCTTAGGGTAGGGTTTAGGGTCTCTAGAACCCCCCTGAAACTGTTCGGGCTTGTGAGGGCAGACGTCCGAGCGCCTCGCTTCCTCGCCTGCCGCAGCCGCGTCCCTCGTCTCCTCTCGGGGGGTTCAGGGTTTAGGGGTTGAGGGTTCAGGGTTTAGGGTTTCGGGGTTTAGGGTTCAGGGTTTCGGGGTTCAGGGTTTAGGGTTTCGGGATTTAGGGTAAAGGATTCAGGGTTTAGGGTTTCGGGGTTTAGGGTAAAGGATTCAGGGTTTAGGGTTTCGGTGTTTAGGTTAAAGGATTCAGGGTTTAGGGTTTCGGGGTTTAGGGTAAGGGATTCGGGGTTTAGGGTTTCGGGGTTTAGGGTAAAGGATTCAGGGTTTAGGGTTTCGGGGTTTAGGGTTGGAGTTCAGAGTTCAGGAGTTTGGCAGGTTTGAGATTTCCCAGTTTAGGGTTTTGTGGTTCGGGGTTTGGCAGCTTAAGGTTCAGGGTTTTGCGTTTCGGAGGTGTTGGCCGGGTGCTTCGCGGTGTTCTCGACTGTTGCTGCCAAACCTGCAACGGCAAGCTCTTATCGGGCAAAGTATATCCTGCTTTGTCTAATCGGTAGAGTGTGAGGGAATGCGGGTGGCTAAATTCCTGGGTAGGACAGTTCAGGCATGGTTTTCGGGTTCACTAGAGGGGCCTGAATGAACATGTAGTCTTCGTCTTCGTTGTTCCAAAGGGGTCCTGAGTAATTATTTATACGTATATGGTTTCTACAGTAGGAACTACTGTTACCGTATGGGTAATTAATCAGGCAGCCTAATTAGCAGGGTTTAGGAACAGGCTCGGTTTAGCGTATGGTTTTCGGGGTTTGGGGGCCGGGTCGGTGCAAGTATCGACAAGTAGGGGGTTTGGGGCAGTTTATATT
>BGNK01003784.1:45199-66543 GCA_003297005.1 Symbiodinium sp. clade A Y106 | reverse complement strand
CCGTAACAAATCGTACCCCCTGTGATGTGTGATCTCACAAAATACACACGCCGATGCCCGTAACAAATCGAACCCCCTGTGATGTGTGATCTCACAAAATACACACGCCGATGCCAGTAACAAATCGTACCCCCTGTGATGTGTGATCTCACAGCATACACACGCCGATGCCAGTAACAAATCGTACCCCCTGTGATGTGTGATCGA
This sequence comes from Symbiodinium sp. clade A Y106, assembly GCA_003297005.1. Taxonomy (NCBI): domain Eukaryota; class Dinophyceae; order Suessiales; family Symbiodiniaceae; genus Symbiodinium; species Symbiodinium sp. clade A. Next base: position 66,336 of record BGNK01003784.1, on the reverse strand, counting down.
TGCCAGTAACAAATCGTACTCCTGTGATGTGTGATCTCACAACATAAACACGCCGATGCCAATAACAATTCGTACCCCCTGTGATGTGTGATCTCACTACATACACACGCCGATGCNTGATGTGTGATCTCACAACATACACACGCCGATGCCCGTAACAAATCGTACCCCCTGTGATGTGTGATCTCACAACATACACACGCCGATGCCCGTAACAAATCGTTCCCCCTGTGATGTGTGATCTCACAACATACACACGCCGATGCCCGTAACAAAGCGTACCCCCTGTGATGTGTCATCTCACAACATACACACGCCGATGCCCGTAACTAATCGTATCCCCTGTGATGTGTGATCTCACAAAATACACACGCCGATGCCCGTAACAAACCGAACCCCCTGTGATGTGTGATCTCACAAAATACACACGCCGATGCCAGTAACTAATCGTACCCCCTGTGATGTGTGATCTCACAACATACACACGCCGATGCCAGTAACAAATCGTACCCCCTGTGATGTGTGATCTCACAACATACACACGCCGATGTCCGTAACAAATCATACTTGTACCCCCTGTGATGTGTGATCTCACAACATACACACGCCGATGCCCGTAACAAATCGTACCCCCTGTGATGTGTGATCTCACAACATACACACGCCGATGCCCGTAACAAATCGTANGTAACTAATCGTACCCCCTGTGATGTGTGATCTCACAACATACACACGCCGATGCCAGTAACAAATCGTACCCCCTGTGATGTGTGATCTCACAACATACACACACCGATGCCAGTAACAAATCGTACCCCCTGTGATGCGTGATCTCACAACATACACACGCCGATGCCAGTAACAAATCGAACCCCCTGTGATGCGTGATCTCACAACATACACACGCCGATGCCCGTAGCAAATCGTACCCCCTGTGATGTGTGATCTCACAAAATACACACGCCGATGCCCGTAACAAATCGAACCCCCTGTGATGTGTGATCTCACAAAATACACACGCCGATGCCCGTAACAAATCGTACCCCTGTGATGTGTGATCTCACAACATACACACGCCGATGCCCGTAACAAATCGTACCCCCTGTGATGTGTGATCTCACAACATACACACGCCGATGCCCGTAACAAATCGTACCCCCTNATCGTACCCCCTGTGATGTGTGATCTCACAACATACACACGCCGATGCCCGTAACAAATCGTACCCCCTGTGATGTGTGATCTCACAACATACACACGCCGATGCCCGTAACAAATCGCTCTTCGCAGAGCGATGATCACTATTTGCCTGGGACAAGATCACTCTTGCCACACCCCGGATCACTCTCACTGAAAGTTGAGATTGCTAAATATTCACTCTTCCTCTGTTTCACGATCGCTCTTGGCAGACTCAGGATCACTCTTATCCTTGGACCGGATCACTCCCTACCACAGCCGGATCACCGCTTCTGACGTGCGAGATCACTGAGTAATCACTATTGAATTACTAAATAATTCATGTTACCGCATCTCAATGGTCTGCTGACCCGGACGGCCTAATTTTAGTGAGTTTATTGTTGTGGGCGGTTAGCTTGGTAAGGTTCAGGGCTTCAGCCGTCAGGTCTTGGGCTTTAGAGTGGCTGGCGAACACGAATCTGAAGGGAACTAGTAACTAGAACTTAGACTCGTGGTGAAGCTTATACAATACATGAAAGTCAACAGGCTCCTGTTGTCTTGTGCAATAGATTGTAGGATTTAGTGTTTCGGGACTGCCCTGCCGCACGACATAGTCCAACACAGCAACGGGGACCTCCCGCATGCATCACGAACCCCCTGGACTGCAAAGCTACAATCCCGAGCTTGAGCTTCAGGGTTGTTGGGTGTCATATAGGGGCCTGAATAGTTAGAATAGGGTTTTGGGGGTATATTATACTTTAACTTTAACTATAGTTAGGAACCCCCAAAAATAGTCTTGGTAATTTTAGGCCCCTAGATTACTGCTTGAGGTCTTGGGGCTTTAGATGGCAGCTTAGGGCTTTTGGACTCGAAGGACTCGGCCCGGCTCTACAAGGGCTCCGGGCATGCAGACAGAGTCTAAGTTCGTCAAGATGCCAGCCCGACAAGGTGGGTGCTTCAGAAACCAAGGGACCCTAATGTTGAAGGTTTAGAGTCTTTTTGGGTTTTGGGCTTGAGTTTAGAGTTAAAAGACGATAATTGGACCGTAAATGATAGGACCCGTACTATGCGGCCCTCCGAATAGGGACTCCTAGATACGATACTCCTAGTATTCTGAAACTCCAGAGAGCATACCGTGATTAAACCTCAAACCCCATCGCCCGATCTCGATCTTTCACGCAATGCTTGAACATCGCAAAACGAACACACAACACACAGGTAACGCAAGGCAGCTAACTTTAAACAAAACGCCTTGAGCCCGCCAAGTAAGCAAATGCTCATATCAGAAAAACTAAAAACCCTCAGAAGACCCTTTCAGCTCCGATGAACTCCACATTAACTGAGGGCCTGACCGAAGACGAGACACCCATCGCCGACGAGAAAGCCTGAGGATGGCAAGACGAGATTTTCATGTCGGGTTCGTATGTGGGTTCCTAAAAGGGTCTCTATAAGGAACGCGTATAAAATCTAAAGGAGCTGAACCTAAGCAAAGTTCTCGAACCCCAAAATCCGTACACCATCCATATCTTGAGAACTTTGGCTTCTGCATGAGTTACGATATCTACCCAAATAAAAAACCCAAGCCCTGCAGATCCTTGCAAAACCCCTTTCTACAAGATTTGCAAAGGCCACAATGATTTATAACAACCATCATGAACACCTTGTACGTACAGTCCTCAGACAATTACAGTACAAGCCCCATACTGCTCCTCTGCAGAGGCACGTTGAGAACCCGTCAAGTCCGGCTGGCGGCTTGAGTGACTTAGAAACTAAAAAAAATCTCGATCTAAAGCCTAATCTAAAGTCGAGCTTGAGGCTAATGGTGGTTAGAGTGACATCATTCAGTGGCTCCCACCCCCATCTTGTATGGCATACTAAGTGCTGAGTTAAATACTGGAACATTGCACATCGACAAACATGTCTTGACCTTATTCAACTTGTTAAAGACAGTATTAGTGGATTGATTTCCAAGGAAGTACCCCGCATGTTGGGTCAACATCAAGGTTTGCAACAGACTGCGTACCAGCAGTCGCAGGAAGCTTACATCCTTCCATCCCTCACTGAAGTCTCTCAATGTCAAGGCAGGTCGGTGAGGCTCTAGCTTCACAAGACCATCGCGGGAACCCCACTTGACAGGAAGTGGTTGAAGAAGGTTGTGCATGACAGCACTCCGGCCCATGATACCAACATTTCCCCTCCGATCCACCGTGAGCGTGGAAACAAAGGGCATGCTGCAGGGACTAACATGGGTACGACAGTGTTCTGGAACATTTGCAACACGCGCTTCTTGGAGATGGGTGAAGTGGTCCAAAACTCCACAGTCTCATGATCATCGATGGTCCCAAAAAAACGACAGCACAGAGTGGTAGCTTTCCATGTGCATTCCAAGATGGGTCCAAGAACTTGGCGGCTATCCTTTAATGGAAAATAGTAGCAGCTAGCTGCTAGCTAGCAGCTACCGACTATGGATGGAGGTTGTAACGGTTATTATAGCCACTACGTCACTACGTCATAGAAGCCCCAGATTTCTAGCAGGACATAGTGATGGGCCTGCTAGTTACTTACTGCGAGTTACTGCTAATTACTAGTTACTAGGCAGTTCCTTGTCTCTTGTCTAAGAGTCGGCAAACCCTACAAATTAGTCCATTAGTTATGACGCTGCAACCAGCCACACATGCATTCCAATGTATCGGGAGTTTGCATGAGGCTAAAGTCCGGAGGTTCAAGCATTCAAAAATTGACCAAATCAGAATCATCAAGCTGATATGGTCACTAGCTAGCAGCTAGCAGCTAGCAGCTAGCGGCTAAAAGCCTGCGAAACCCTTCACAAAACCTAAACCCGAAAACGCTAAACCCCAAAATCCTAAACGCCTAAATCCCTATCCTAAACCTCTGAATCAAGGCCCCTTGAAGACACAAACGCCCAAAAGGCCAAGGTCAGAGCATGAGCGAAACCGGGGGCCGGCACCTGCCAGGTCTTCAAGACCATTCGGGTTTTGGGCTTCGGGTTTACGCTTTCGGGTCTGTGGTTCAGTGCACATTGATTGTTCAGCCGCCTTATTTCTCGTCTAGGGCTTAGAATTCAGGGTTCAGGATTGAAAGCTGTGCCAAACTCTGTATCTATGTGCAAGAACGAAGCACGGCCTGTCTTCGAGTGTAGGGATGGGGGGGGCAAGGAGAGACCCCTATATTCAATCTCGCTCGCCTTGGCAAATATATATATACACACACACACATATACATATATTATAAATATATTCTGGCCGATTCTATTTTGCAAAACGCCTCTGAGTCACTCGGACGAGCAAACTCATGCAGCGGTGGCTACGATTGCGATATGTGGATTCGGAAGGCGAACAAGCAATCACGAAGGGAACCTGCACTTCGAATTTAACGCCAGAAACCCTAGCTGAACCCCGAAGCACCCAAAAACAAGTTCTTCATGATCGGTTCTGTTTCTGTCCTTTTGGAAATGAGTTCGTTAATGTTGAAGTAAACATTTGAACCTAAACAGCCAGATCCTAGAACCAGGCGTTGCAGGCTTTATCCAAGCCCCACAACGCGCCAGCAGGACCACGGGAGAAAACCTGGCCGCCTCAACGCCAGGCCTGACGTGGGGTTGAGGGTTCTAACTTAGTTGCTGTGTTCATAAGCCCCAAAAAATTTACACTTTCAGTTTTATAGTGGGCAATACTGTCACAAAAAGTGTAAAGTGTATCCATTCAGCTAATAAGCTAAGGTTCAGGCATCGGGTTCAAGGTTTTCGGATTCGAGGTTCAAAGCAGGAGAAATGCAATCTGAGAGTCCAGAAGCCTGTTGCACCGGTTAATGATACATACCGACCTGAAACCAGTTCTGCTTGGATTTCTGGATACCTTAAGTTTCGTCAACCTACTGCCATTTCCAAAATTCCCAAAACAAACTGTAAAAGAAATCAAGTCAAGCTACATGGACTCAGCTCGAGTCTGGATTTTCCAGCTTCGGCTTACGAAATGAAAACCCGAAGCTTAAGCCCTGAACTCGCATCCACCCCTATCAGCCATGAGGACCCTTCTAGAGCCACAGAGTCGATATAAGGTCCGTTGTTGAAACATAGAACCCTAAACCTGTGACTTCGAGCCGACGTGCCCTGCTAGCCCCGGTATCACGATACCCTTTTCTAGTTGTTGAGACCCGCTTTGCCCCCTAGTACATATTCTGTATGCTCGTACCGCTAAGCACGGCTAGTATACCAAATCCTTATTCTACTTATTTCTTGAGGTCCAACGCTTTCGGACGCAATCGCGCGCAGCGTCGCAGGGGGAAGCCGTTTAGATTTCGTTTCCATTATGGTTACGGGACCGATACTGCCAGAAGAAGGAGGGTTGACCACCCATGATATAGGGGCCTCAATAATTAGAATAGGGTCTTGGGGCCAATTATACAGTGAGGAACCCCAAAATAGTATTGGTAATTATTACGGCCCCTGTACTACCATAAGAGAAAGTTGAAAAAACGTGAGGATGATCGCTTAAAGGACGGGGTGGAAACCTTAGGTGAGGAGGCAACTGGAGCCACACGTGCTCCCTGTAAAGGTCGAAACCATTCGTAGTAGTATTCTTTATACTCAGACTATACACGAGACGCCCCTTCTTGCATAATGTAGGGACCTTAATGGTTAGCATAGGCTGTTGGGGGCTCCTATTATGATTCTTATTTTTCCCCAAACCCTAGTCTATTTATTAAGGCCCCTACATTAAATCCTTGTAATAGCCCAAGTAGCCCGTATAGACCCCTTTAAAAGGAACCCTGTTCTAATTATTAAGACCCTTACAGTACCCCTTAGTCTTCGTCCTCAGGATCTTTCAAGCGAATGCGTTGCTTTCGTGCTCGGAGGAACATGTAATGCCAGCCTACTTTGGTATGCCCCATAATCCTATACCCTAAACCCTAAATCCTGAACCCTAAAGCCAAAACCCTACATCCTAAAACCCTAAAGGCCAAGCCCTAAATTCTAAACCCGAAAGCCAAATCTTAAACCTCGAAGCCGAAACCAAAACCCCAAACCCTACACCTTAACTATTCTTTCTTAAGAAGAAGAAGCAGCGCAGGGCCTCGATCCGGGGCCAGTCTGCACAGCAGGGTTTTGGGCTTCTACAGTCTTCACTATTTCCGATGGGATTCAGGGCTTATAGGGCATAGGGGTGAAATGCGTCCAGTCAACCATCTCTGGTGTTTAGGGCTGCGGGGATTTGGAGTTTTACTGTAGGGCTGCGGGGCTTTAAGTTTTATGATTTGGAGGTTCAGGACTCGTAGGTTGGAAGTTTTCTTGGTCTGCAAACCGCCGATGCGGCTTGTTCTACAGATCCTTCTGAAGGAGGGACTTTTAAGAGTTCGCCTCCGTACAAGGTGATCGATCCTACCCCAAAGATTGCAATATCTGGCAATTTTGGGATAGATGGGACAACTACCTGTTACGTATACACAAGAAGGTTGAGTGAAAGGTTACCACACTGTTTCTGTGCTGAGTGACCTTTACACCCCTGTTGGACCAAACCGTGACAAAACTCCGCACACCAAGTCCTAGACCCTCCACCCCGAAACACCATCGATTAGTCCTAAATCCCGAGCCCTCGGTGCCGACCACCGACATGCACGAAGTCCTCAACCCTACACCCTGGACCTGAAACCAAACCCAAAACCCAAATGTTCCGACCTTCAGCCCACAACTCTTGAAGCTGCAAGAGCTGGGGCTTCCGCTAGTCGGTGGTTTTAGCCCAAGACCCCGAACCCAAATCCCGAAACGCTAGACATAGACCCAAGGAAAGTTATGAAACTCCAGACCTTAAGCCCTGCAGCCCTTTTTAAAAAAGAGTCTTACGGTTTTAGGTTTAGGGCTTGTGGTTTATGGTTAGGGCCCCCTACCAGGCTTCGGCTTGGGCCTCATCCTCCTCTTCCGTCACAGCCGTCGGCACCGGCATCTCCTGGTAGCCAAAGATTTCGAGCTTGGTTCGATCATTTTCTTTAGGGTTTAGGGCTTGGGGTTTAGGGTGTAGGGTTTTGTTCTAGCATGTGGCCTCTGGGTTTCACGGCTTTTGTTCGGGTTTTGGCTTGTGCTTTCCAGAACCCCTTAAGCAGGGGGCGCGGATGTAGGATTGTATTTCCAGGCAACTCCACATACTGATTAAGTCGCGAAGTAGCTGAGATTGAAACGAAACCACTGCGAAAAGTCTCTCGCCAGTGACTTTTGCGATGAGTTCCGTGCATCTGTAGTGCATCTGTTGGGCATCTTGTCTTCTGTTGATGTAGGTCAACGCATCGAACGTCTCCCTCCCATTTAAGCACCATGCATCAGCTTCGAGATGAGCTGATTGGTTCTGAACTTGTGGCACAGGTATCGCCTTGGGTGTCTTGACACTTCTCGAGTATTCCAAGATTTCCTCGTCGGTGACTTCTCTGCTGACCTTTGTTCGTTCATCGATTCCGCTGAGCGTGGAACCCTGAACCCTAAATCCTAGAACCTCAAACCCTAAGCCCATGACTAGCCTGGGTCCCCGGAACAAACTGCTTAAGGTAGGAAGCGCCCGAGTGCTATGAATTCAGGGTTCGGGTGTGCATCACGAACCACTTGCACATGGAGTGGTTTACAAGACCAACATATTAGCCATACCTGATCTACACGTCAAGTTTCAGAAAAGGGTGCTTTGTATTCAGGATCGTACTATAAGCCCAGATCCGAAACCCTGAGTCTCATATTGAGGATCGTGACAATCCCCAAAAGCTGTTGCACGCACCTGCGATCTTAGACACCCGATACTGAACCGTAAAAACTGTAAACCCTAAACGCTGCATCCTCAATCCTGAACCCTGAAGCCCTGGAAACCTTCAAACCCCGACGACGGGGTGGAAGCTCGCGCCGAATTATTGGAAAAACATTTTCTGGTATAGTTTTGCTTTCTTCTGAAGACACTTTAAAGGGATCTCATTACTACCTATTGCGATGTCTATCTTTGGGTTCCAAGCAAGGGTAAATGTGGTGGACCTGTGACAAGCCGTCCTCAACCAAGTGAACTTTAAAATTAGACCAACATGTCAATGTGTCTGCAAATGATATGTATATATACATATCGCATCCTCCCTGATATAGCGGCCTTCAGAATTATAGCAGGGCTATGGGCTGGAGACTACAGTATGGTTCATTGACAGGCAGGGGATCAATTGTTCAGACCTCCAGAACAATCCCCTGCACTGCGAACTCTTCTTGAGGCCGTGGCGGAAGGCGATCCAGCAAATGAACTTGGTTTGGAGACAACGGCTTCTAGGTTTCTGTTTGACTGGCACATGATATTGGCATTGGCATTTTGTCTCCCACAACTATGCCCCAAAGCCTACCTGAGACCATCCCACTGAGTAGTCCTAGGCTTGTCATGCTCTATGTTGCAAAAATATGTATACATAGAGAACGAAGCAATGCTTGAATTTTCCACAGGAAGTATCAGACTGGGAAACTCACTTTCAAGCTTAAACATGCTTGCATGTTGATCTCGAAAGCTTGGAGATTTCGGGCTAGGGCGGCGAGGGAGCCAAACATTAAAGCCACAGCCGAAACTAAAACAATAGACCCGAAGCCGTGCTAGATGTGGGGCTGGTAGCCGGCTTCCCTGTTGTGTTTGTCTTGTTGCATGGTGTGAGGGGAAAGCTAAATTTCGCCCCACATGTCAAGCATGACATGGATTGTACAGGAACTACAGTGAGAGGCAACTAGCAAACTTCAGACGACAATTTCTGCAACCCGCAAATACTGCGCAAAACACAGAATGTCAGCCCCTCAACTCCAAAAATCTGGCGCCTAAACGAAAAGTCACCAAATTCAGAAGCCTGAACGGTGTGTCCACACCACACACCTGGTCACCGCTGGGTGCCTCTGCACACTACACCACTCCCAGGGGTCGCGCTTGTGTTGTTGCAAGAACCGGATGTTGGAAGCTGGGTTTTTGACTGTGGTGGTGGCAAAAGCCTTGGCCCGTCCTTGCGAGCTGTCCGAATGCGACGGCAACGAGGCGGAGTTGCCGCTGATGACACGGCACTCGAACAACGGACGGGGAGACGACTCGTAACAGAGCAGGTCCCAGGTCCGCGCTTTGTGGCCAGCTGCCTGTCCAAAGACGGAGTACGTGTATCCAGGGTCACATGACGTCTGAATAACTAGAACCCTTACAAGAAAGCTTGAGCCTTAAATCCTAAAGGCCTTCCTTGCCTTAAATCCTACATCCTCAACGCCAAGCCCTCGAAACGTACACTGACCCCAGAACACCAAACAGCCTTGAAATCCCAAACCCGTGGCATGCAAATTCGCAACTAGCAAACAGCAAAACTCTAAAGGCCCCTATTACACCCAAACCCCTACACCCCAGACCCTAAGCCTTAAAACCCACCAATCCCGACTGCAGAATCCCAACCTGCGGCGAAAAAATGAACCAAGAACCCGCCCTCACAAGATCTTAGGCCTCGGAACCCACCTTCTCAGCACACCGAACGCTGAAATTGGTTTGGGTTTTTGGGGTTTAATGCTTTTGAAGGCTGTCGGGCTTTTCGGGCTTAGGGCTTGCAGGCGCTCAGGGCTTTGGGGTTCAGGGGTGAGGGCTTTTGGGGTTTGGGGGTGTTTGGTTCCCAAACCACTTGAAAATGAAGGTAGTATTAGTATTATCAACTATGCAGAAATCCCATACAAAGCTCTCCAAACCTGAACTCCCAGTCCGCAGAACTCGGCAAGATACCTTAAGCTTAAGGGTTCGGGTGTAGGCGACCCTTAAGCACCCGGAAGCCGACCCCTTCTGCCATTATACCTCGGCTTGGGGTTTAGGGTTTAGGCCCGATCTTGGGCAGCCGAGACATGGACGAGGACATCGCAGACTCGGGCATCGGAGGTGGGAAATCCGCATCCGGTGGCCTCGGATTGGAGGTTGGGGTCATTGGGGTCTAGGGTTTCAGGGGGTCTTGGCAAGCCTTACGTTGTGGAAGTGTGACGTGTAGGGCTTTATAGTTGGGGCTTGTGTGAGAATAGGGTCTTCGGGTATAATGGTACAGTTAAATCAAACGATGAAGGGATGTCATAGCTCAGTATTCAAGCCTCTGTTTTATTTGTGGAACCTGGGCAAGAAGACTGTAAGCAGGGCTACAATCATAACCCCACTTATAAACTGCCTAACCCACTTTGAGCCTGTGGGTAGGGAGTGCTACGCAGGGTAGCGCGTGGTTTACCAGGGAGCTTCCGAGAGTCAACACCGGCATCTTAAACCTCACACGATGACTTGTGCCCTTTTGCTATAGGGGCCTAAATAAGTGCCTATACCATTTTGGGGGTTCCTTGGTATAATTCTGGTATAATATGCCCCAAAACCCTGTTACAAATTGTTAAGGCCCCAATATTAGGTTGGGGGAGTTTTGGGGTTTCAGTGTCGTAACGTCTCTGGGGTTTGAGTTTTTTGGGCAAGTGCCGAAAACGCCGGCGTGGCCGATGCTTTCTGCACATGCGGGCGGGCGGGGAAGTCGGAAGGGGGTTTTGGAGCCGGGCCGGGGAACCCCGGGATCTGCCATCCGGCAACAGTATAAACGGCACATTTTATAAGCAGAATTTAATAGCGCAAAATCACACCCAAATTCCCCCCCNNNCCCCCCCCCCCCCGCATGCACGAAAACCAAGGCCGCACTGGTGTTTTCGGCATTTCGCGTGCAGTGTGCCGTAAAGACCAGTACAAACGGCACCTCGGGGTTTTCGCGGGCCTACGTCTAACGCCCAGGATGTGCAGCTGTACAAACCAGTACAACGGCAGGCCGCACTGACGGCGCCGAGGCGCGAGGTACTCCGAGTGTAGGAAACGCTGCAAAAATCGATGCAAACGCCCCCGCAGATGCACGAAACATCGGNGCTGTACAAACCAGTACAACGGCAGGCCGCACTGACGGCGCCGAGGCGCGAGGTACTCCGAGTGTAGGAAACGCTGCAAAAATCGATGCAAACGCCCCCGCAGATGCACGAAACATCGGCCATGGGTTGGGTTCTGGGGTTTTTGGATTGTACGGTCCGGCAGAAAAGTCCAGGCTTGCGGTTTTGTGGTCTTCGGCTTCAGGATTTTGGGGTTTAGCCATGTTTCAGGATGCTCCATAGGAGAGTAGTAGAGGAAGCCCCCGGATCATACATCCTCGGTGGATGTCGAAGCAGAGCTCCTCGGGTTGAAACCCCTGTAATGCTCCCCGCCACCCCCTAACAATACTTTATAAAGTTTTTTGTAACCCATAAAACACAACCTTCTAACCCTGCGAAACCTTTTGTATTCTATGCAGAAGACCCTTGTCAAAGTTTGTACAGCCCGATAAAACCGTATAAACTACATAAGCAAAACCTTCAGCACCCGTTCCAATATCAACTGAAATCCTTGTAAAATTCGATGAGACTCTAAACCCGAAACCCTACGAAACGTGGAAGACCCGACGAAGCAAGCTGAGAGCCGGGCGCTTCCTGAACCAAGGCTGTCGGCGCCGTCGGAGGTGGCGCAGTGGTCACAAGCTCCTCGCCGTTCAATGTTTAGGGTTCCTATGGGGTTGCGGGGTTTGAGGCTTTGGGATCTAGGATTGGGTGTTTCGGTCAGGGCGGAGCTGTTTCAAGTTTCGATGTGATCGTGAACCCTATACACCCTAACCCTGAACCCTAAACCGCTGAAGCCATAGCTCTCACCCTGCACTCTTCTCGGAGCATGAAACTGCTAGTGCCTGGTGCCATACAGCTACTGCATGATGCCTCAAGGTCGGAAGCCCTGAATGCCGAAACCCTTCAATCTCAGAGTCCAGTGGCCCTGTGAGGATGTTCTTCATTATAATCCGTTCAGCCGTATGACCCTAAATTTGAACTCAGACATTGCCCTATAAGCTTTAGCCCCTAAACAGGAACGAGATGGGGGTGGGACACTCTATTTGATGAAATCGAATCGGTTCCCTAATCCCCAATCCTAAACCCCATGCCCGAAACCCAGAAAACCCTACATATTGAGGGGTTCCTCAGTTATAAACGAAAATGTTCCTTGACAACGTTGTGACAAAGCAGCCTTTTTGTTGGGGGGGATCCCCACCCTAAACCCCAAACTCAAATCCCAGACCCCTCTTCCCTGCGCCTCGCCAGTACCACCCGGCTCGGCCCCTGCAGACCTCGTGCAAACTACGAGTGCTTCAGGGTCTAAGGTTGGGGCTTTAGGGTTTAGGCCTCAATAAGTGCCAATACTAGTCCCTAGCGTTCCTTAGTACGACTTTCCTACAATGTACACCACAATCCTGTTCTAATTACTATAGGGGCCTAGATAATTACCAATACTATTTTGGGGGTTCCTTGTTATATTTCTTGTTTGTTTGCCCCAAAACCCTGTTCTAACCATAAAGGCCCCTATACTTTTCTGCCATCCATCTGACCGGTTTCCGGATTCCGCAAATTGACAGAGTTCAGGATTTAAGGGGTAATATAGGGGCCTTAACAATTTCAATAGGGTTTTGGGGTATATAAAACTACAGTGATAATAAAGAACCCCCACAATAGTATATAGGTATTTATTTAGGCCCCTATACTCAGAGGACCTGATTTGGTTTCCAAACCATCATTCAGCGTCCTGCGCATCAGGAATGTGGGTCTCGGGCCAAAGCGCAGTGCAAGGTTCAGGTGCTTGCAGCTTCGCGGCACGGGATTTCGGCAACTCCTGTTGGATACATACTACTCGCGAGTTGAGGAAGCATTCTTACTGGCATCAGAACAGTGTCGCAAGGTTTTGAGTGTTTCCTAAACCCTATACATGCCTAAGGTGCGGCCGACAGATCTAGCGATTAGGTCAAACCTCGAGCCTTAGGGCCTCTTTCAGACTTGTCGGTTTGAAGGCCTAGTGAATGTGCTGTTAATTCGATCCACATCTCAACTTCAACCTCCTAGAAATAGGTAGTGTATTTGATGAGAGCCCGCCGGCACGGTTCTCGGTAGCTTAGCGTAAAATGCTGACCCCTGAGCCGCAGGCCAGAAGTTTTTGGAACTAATGATAGACGACGACACAATCGCTCGGGTTCGAAAGCCACAACTGCTCGTCGTTGGCGACCTGTTCCACCCTTCGGAGCCATTGTCGCATTCATCAGGAACTCCTCATCATCTTGAACCCGCGTGATCTCATCCCTTTTGCGCCCCCGCGCCGCCAACAAGAAGTTGCTTGATTGGATAACTTGGAGTCACGCGTACATGAACCTAGCCCCTGCAGCTTGGAAACGCATCTCGATACCCATGTCAACTTCACCATGAACGCTTCCAGGAGGTCCAAGACTTTCAGCGCAACTCGCAAGACGACATTGAATTTCGCGTGCCAGTCCTGTGGACACTTCGGGCCCCAATCGCCCCAAAACCATAGACACGAAGCCTTGAACCCTAAACCCTATAACTTATAACCCTAAACCTAAACCCCCTGCGACACTACTGATGGTATAGATACTAGGGCTATACAGATGTACTTACAATTAACCTCCGACTCCGAAAGACGAAAGACCACACATGCCTCCGAAACCGTAAATGTCATAGATCCTCAAGGTGCGCAGAAATTTGCGAATTAGACCAAACTAGGGGTGTCATAATTCAGGGGCCTTAAGAATTGGAATAGGGTTTTGATGTATACTGTAGTATATTTGTACCAGGGACTGTGACGGGATACTGTTACTATCCATGCAGGCTTCCATAGTCCACTAAGCACCACTCTAAGACCCAAGACATAGGACACTCTAAACCTGTGAAAGTAGCCAATCCTTGCCAGGCCGAGTGCGTACAGAAGTTCTCATGGCCGCTCGCATCTTCAAGGGGAAGGCTGCGGTTCATGAACCCCTTGGCCATGTAAAGTCATAGCATATACGGCTTTGTATAGAACATCTGAAGGCAACAGCTCACTTGTACAATTCTATGAGCAGACATTCGGAGAAGTCGCAACAACATGTGCTTTGCCGTAAAAATAGAGAGTCAATTCGCGTGCCCTTGCAATCATGGATGCTGTAAGCGGTACAACCCAGGATGGCAGCCGAAGCCATCAACAGGTTATGAGCGCCCAAGAAGCTCAACCAACTGCACAACTGAATGGTACGACAGGACCGCAAAGCAGCGGAGGTGGCTATGGTGCCACAGCAGAGGTAGCCCCGAGAGCGGTGGGAACTATGGCTGGACATGATCCGGTGGTGACGGAGGGGTTACAGCCCCTGGATGCTCCGGCGGGCTCGGCTTTTCGACCGCCTGCTTCGATGGAGGCCACAACCTCGCAGATTCAGGTGGAGGCAACGAGGCCTCCAACGATTTCTGACTTGGGTGGCAGACCTGGAATGGGAATAGAGGCGGAGAGCCAGAGCGCGGCGGCTACGCATGATTTTTTCACGCCCAGGTCGAGAGGACCTGGACCGCCAGGCCAGAACGCTTGGATGGGAATGATGGAAGGACTACCGCGCTGGATGAATCGCCTGAGTTCCTGCCTGGCTTTACTTACTGGTGAGACACCTCCGGGCGGAAGGTCGTTCGTTCTGAGGTCTCCTCAGAGGGCGAGGCCAATAGTCATTCCTCGACCAAGTACTCCCCCATCGAGCTCAGTTCCTGCAGAGGCAATACAACAGGAAGTTCAGAGACAGCTGTCTGGGATAAGACTGCTCCTCGAAGACTCGGAGAACCGTAACTACCACCTACAGCGTGAGATTGAGGAGTTGCGGAGGTCCCAGAGCACAGCAGCGGCGGCTCACACGTTGGCGCCGGACCTCGGAGGAGCTACAGTATCCCAAGGAGGGCGGGTTGGTCACAGCAGTCTGTTGGGTGATCCAGCTACAGCTCCATTAGGTTCTGGAGGACAATGCAGTCATGGCAGTCTGTTGGGTGATCTAGCTGCCGCTCCATCAGGTCCCGGAAGGCAATGCGGTCACGGCAGTCTATTGGGTGATCTAGCTGCAGCTCCATCAGGTCCCGGAGGGCAATGCGGTCACAGCGGTCTGTTGGGTGATCCGGCTACTACTCCACCAGGTCTCGGAGGACAACAAAGCTACAGTGCGATACCGAGTGATCCTCTTACAGCTCTTCAGGGTCCTAGGGGTCATCAAGGGCAAGACGGGGCGCTGACTGGACAATCTACGTTTTATGGGGTGTCACTAGAGACAAGACCAACTACAAGCATCCCTCCTCATCCAGAACAACCCCCGGAACCTAGAGGACTACTACGATCTCTACTTGGAGGAGCAAGACCACGGACGCCGTCACCACCGCCGCAAAGCACCGCGCCTCAGCCCGAGTCATCAATGATTAATCCATAGCAAGGGGCATGCAGCAACTTCAACAACTACAAGCTCAAGCGTTGACGAAGGGGACTTCGAGCCAATCTGAATCCCTCAAGGCTGGGACTACTAGCCTGACTCAGCTTCCAGATCATAAGGGTGGCGCAGAGGCGTCGCTTCGCTTCAACGATTGGCTGGAGATTACAACTACCGCTATGACAGACGTGAGCGAGAGATCTGGGCAATGGTGGAGCGCTGTGCTGATGGTGGGTCGGGCTGCCTATGGACGGTGGCTTTCTGCTTCACACCTTGAGCGACTCACGATCCAGCCGGAGGGGATGGATAATCTTTGCCGTGATCCTTGGAGCAGGATGAATGCGAGAGCTTGTACAATGCTGTTGGGGGCAATGCCGCAGGAGCTCAAGGGCGACATGGTGGCACAACAGTTGACTCAGAAGGCACCTGCAATGCTGTTCAGACTGTTTGTGTGGTTTCAGCCAGGAGGATCGGCGGAGCGCCAAGAGGTGCTCAAGCAGCTGCAGTCGCCTCAGGACTACTTGAAAGGAGATGGGGCAGAAGCTGTGTTAACTGAAGTGAGGAGCTGGCCGAGATGGTTGAGCAGATGCAAGATGATGGGAATGAGCCCACCCGACCCTTTGGTGATGAGTCGAGGACTACAGGCTTTGACAGCGAAAACAATCAGTGCCTCTACAGACGCCTCCTTCAGAACGAGTATGCTGCGGTCAACATATAGGTTGGATGGACAGCCCTCGCTGGAACAAGTTCAGGGCTACCAGAAACACCTGCAAGCTGAACTTGAAGGGATTGTTGGCGCTCAGAGGACTACCTCATCTACCACTTCTACAGCGGGAGCGGCGCTAAGGGTCCTCGATGGGGTGACATCTCCTACAACACCCAAGGGACAGAGGACCAAGGAGAAGAACCAAGAGTTATGCAGATACTTTACCAAGGCAAGTGGATGTAAGAGAGGCGACAAGTGCGTCTACAATCACACGATGAGTGGGATGGACAAGGACCTTCGAGCCAGGAAATGCCTACGATGTGGGAGTGAAAGCCACAGGGCTAAGGACTGCTTGGTTGGAAGGACCTCCCAAAAGCCACAAAGCCAAGGTGAAAAGGGAACTTCATCTACCACCCCTACCTCTGCTACTCCTACCTCTCCAAGCTTGGCTACGATGTCTACGGCGGCTTCCTTGAGCTCAGGGTCTCAGGGTACAGTCCAAGGTACCCCATGGACCTTGGAGACCTTAATCCAGGCCGCGCAGCAGGTGATCCAGAAACAAGCCCCTACAGATGGCGAAAGTTCTCCCGAGAAGACCAAAGCTGAGATAAAGGTGTTGAGCCTCTGTGATGTTCGTGTGTCGGCAATGGACAGCTCTACTACGGCGCTCCTGGACTCAGGAGCCACACATTGTCTACGGAATGCACACGACCGCGATGAGTGGCTACAATCTGAGGAGGTTCTTGTGCAACTAGCGGGGAACAACGCACTGACAATGAGGTTAAGCTCAGGGGGTTCCTTGCTAATGCCGCCGAGGAGCTGTACCGCGTCAACCACTACAAGCACTACGCAGGGACAAACCATAGTACCTTTGGGAGAGCTGGTGAAGACACTGGGGTATTCTTTGGATTGGTCCCAGCGAGGATGCTTCTTGGTGGATCCCAATGGAGTATCGCGGTCCTTGGGGGTGTCAGGTGGTTGTCCACTATTACAAGAGGCTGAGGCATTGGCGCTGATTTCGCGGTTGGAGGACCGTAAACGGGAGATGTTGGAGAATGCCACGGCGGTGACCCAGGACATTGTGGAAGCCTCTGAGATGATGATGGTGAAGTCGTGGAAGGACTACCTGGTGAAGTACGTAGCAACGGGAGGAATGGAGGCAGGTCTACGGGCAGTTCGGGACTCTCCTTTGTTGTCAGAGTTACCCGGGGAGTGCGTGAGTGGATTGGCCCAGGCGAATGTGATCCAGGACGGATGGAAGGTCTTTGAGGACATCGAGTACCTCTCCAGGCCTCAAAGAAGACGCCTGTGGACGGCGAAGAGATGGGTGGTTCACCTGTATGCTGGGTGTCCGGGACACTTTCAAATCTTCCAGCTCGATGAGGGCGATACAGTGGTGATAGAATTAGATTCGCAAAGAAATCGTGGCCACGATGTTACAAGAAGTTCAACGTGGCGATTGCTGATGTGGGGAGCGATGCAGGGCCGAATAGAAACCATCATCGGCGGCCCCCCTGGACGAACAAGTCTGGGATGCCTAAGAAAGGGCAGTGAGGAGTGGGACAACAAGTCCTTGAAGGCGGTCGCAAGGATGTTGTGGCTGCATGCGGTGGCAGTTGAGGGACGATTCCTCAACGCAAAAGGAAGTGACCGAGGGCGACCCGTGGCGTTTATGATGGAGCATCCTCCCACAGACAAGGAGGCGGAGTCCCTTGGCCAAGAGAGCAGGAGAAGATCGGTGTGGGAAACAACCATGTGGCGGGCATTCCAGGAGGAGTACGACATGATAGAGGTGACGTTTGACCAAAGGGCGACGGGAGCACAAGGGTCACTACCTACTACCTTGGGAACCAATGTCTACTACCTGCAGGGTCTACAAGGTGAGGGAGGCGAGGCAACTGCATGTGAAGACGCCAAAGACTACAGTGGAGTATGGTCAAGCGGGCTTACCAAAGCGATTGTAATGGCCTTAAGTTTTTGGAGAAGAAGTCCGATTACGACCCCTCGCCTATGCCCGATGACACTAGCCCAATGGAAACGCCATTTGGACAGCAACCACCTTGACTACAATCGCGAATGTCTAACATGTGTCCTTGCAAGAGGCACCGGACGCCGTCGCTTGGAACACCTTCTCGACTACCACCACGTGAAGAGAGGGATCAAGGGCATCAACAGTCCAGTGAGCGAAACCAGAGCGAGGAGCTTGGGACACCTTCTCTACTACCACCACGTGAAGAGTGGGATCCGTTTTTTAGTGATGACGTGCCAGGTGAGCAAGGTCGTATTATCAGAGATGACGCGCCAGGTGAGCAAGGTCAAGAAGATGAGTGCGATCAGATCATAGGATGCACGGAGTACATCGGGGCCACTGAAACGCAAGTGGATGGCATCAAAGACTACGAATGCTCAGAGTATGAGCCCTCTCTACCTGATGGCGATGGTGAACCTACAATCGGAGAAGAGCCCCTACAGGGATCAGATGTCAAGGAGGAGGGCAGCGTCAGGCCCGATTGCGAGCCACCAGAGAGTACGGTTCTGATGTTCGCGAAAGCGTTGAAGACGAATGCTGGCAGTGATGTGAAAGCAGCTCTCCAGGACATCATACTCTACCTCGACTCCCAAGGTTTGCCAACTTACAGGTTCCATGCTGACCGAGGAGAATGTTTCAGTCACAATCTCTGTGGATGGCTGCGTGATCGCCATATCAAGGCCTCATGGTCCGAAGCTGGGATACCTCAAGGCAATGGACGAGCCGAAGCAGCAGTACGGTGGATTAAGGACAAGACCAGAACGTTGTTGCTGCGGAGCGCGTTGCCAACAGCCCTGTGGCCTACAGCCGCTGAAACCGCGGCAGCACAGCAGCGAGCACGGGTCCTTGAGTGGAAGTCGAAACTGCTGGCTCCTTACGGGGCACCAGTCCTAGTCAAGGAGAAGGCCTTCGATGCACAGGGTCCTCGACGACGAGATCGAGCATTTGAGACAAGGTGGATTCGAGGTCGCTATGTGGGACTAAGCAACCTACTTGATGGAGGTCATGTGGTACACGTTCCAGGATCAGAATCAAAGAGGGAGCACTTCCTTCACACCTTTCATGCTCGAGCTCGACTACATGACCCAGGAGGCCCTACAGACCAGTTAGAAGTAGTGGAACCACCCCAAAGCCTAGAAGGAAAGTGGCCGCAAAGACTCCAGAGAACCAGGTCGAGATGAGGACTCTGAACTTAACCCAGGAGGAGATGGACCAGTACGCCAACACGAAGGCGAAGTTCATCATGGAAGACTGGAGCGCTGATGCAGCACGAGCACTTGTATGTGAGCTGGCAGAGGCGGGATTCTATGATGAGCGGAAGTTCGGAGTTTATCGACATGGGGGAAGCGTGGGCTGGATGCCTACCAGAGTACCCAGAGCTTGGGAAGATGATGGCTAGAATGGTTCTGGACTCCTGCCCGGAGGCGACGTTCACCTCAATTATGGTGTCGAAGGACTTCAACCGGGGCTACCACAAGGACATCAACAATGACGCCAATACCAGGAACTATGTGATCCCGGTGAAAGTCCCTAGTCGAGGTGGAGCTCTTTGGGTGGAACTACAACCAGGAGATGTGGTAAAAAGGGGAGGTTCTCCAACGTGTTGATCCCCAAGGGAAGGTTCATTATGGACAATCCTATGAAATGAAGGAGGGCATCCCTATAGTGTTGGATCCAAGATGCGCTCATGAAGTTCTTCCCTGGACTGGAACTCGGATCAACCTCATCGCCTATACACCGGATGGTCTGGGAAAGTTGTCGTATGAAGACATCAAGAGCCTGGAAGACTACGGGTTCCCTACGCCTCTTTCTCAACTACCTGAGTACTTCGTCAGCGACAAGGGCACGGACAGATGTCTGAAGCAGGTAGAGGTACAGGAGGAGGCTATGGAGTTTGAAGACGAGGAGGGGAGCCTTAGTGACGAGGACTGGGAGATGTTTGTGGAGTCTGAAAGTGGTCAAGTGAAGATCGGCGATTCCACCCCAAGACAACCTTCTCAACAACAACCTCATATTGGGAAGACTGAGGTCGTTTATACAAAGGACGTCGAGAAGATCCTCTCTGAGCTAAAGGAGCCACTGAAGGTGACCTATACCGTCGATCCAAGGGAAGCGCTACAGCACCTACCGAAGTGGAAAGATGCGATTGCCAAGGAGGTCAAGGGTGTGTCCGTGGCCATTCAAAGATTGATGCCTGGAACTCCAGAGAGGACGGCATGGTTCCATAAGAAAGGGGCCCAGCGCTTGCCGACAAAGCTGGTGTATACCATAAAGCCCAACGATGCCGCAGACCCTTTGGACCAGAGCACATGGTATCGTCGGAAAGTACGTCTGGTGGTGTGTGGAAATATGGCTACAAGTTCCTTCTCGGACTACTACTGCGAGGCTGCACCAACAGAGGCTTTATTTGATTATGTTTTCACAGGGTTGGCATGTATCATCGCAACGAGCAAGAGAACATGTAACCGCAGACTGACTCACTCGCACTCCTTCATTTTACTCTGACAAGCGAGGGGTGCGANAGAGAACATGTAACCGCAGACTGACTCACTCGCACTCCTTCATTTTACTCTGACAAGCGAGGGGTGCGAACTGAATTCAAAAGAAACTAGGCTTCCCGCTGCAAAAGGCTCCATGGTAAGTAAAGATTGTGAGATTCGTGAATCTCCAAAAGACGAATCCTGCACGAGTGTTTCCTGCAAGAGAGGCCTGCAAGTAAGGGGCAGCTGGTGCCAATCCCCCCCCCTCATCTCAAAGTAGGGTGGGCGGGTGGGACAAAAATTTTTCTCACTGCCTGCAAGCAAAACTGCACGGCCGACATGTTTGCAACTGTCTCTCCAGCATGACATGTCTGTGAGAAAATAACGTGCCAACATGTAAAGGAAAATCAGATAACATGCG
>BGNK01003784.1:5074-37190 GCA_003297005.1 Symbiodinium sp. clade A Y106 | reverse complement strand
GCTTTGGCAGAGGCTTCCTCAAAGGATGTCGAGTCCAATGGCTCGGTCTGCACAGGAGCTGGAACGAGGGGTACGGGAGGCACCGAAGGCTCGGTCGGAGCAAAGATGGCCTGCATGCAGCCTTTCTCCCAGGGCAACTTCAAGGAATGCTTTGACACATGTCGGTCTGCAGCCAGCAAGAGCCTGTTAAACGACCGAGCATCAAAATCACTCGTCTCACACGAACCCGAGGGCCCTGCNCTGCGCGCGACCAGCAACAAGTAAAAAGGGAGGAGCAGGTCTCCGGCGTCCCGGAGGCGGCCGGAGGAGCCTCGGCTTGCCTGGCCTCTAAGGCAACGATCTTACGTTCACAGGCTCGCACGTGAGCCCAAGCAGTAGCGAGGTCACGGGCCAAAGATGTCACGTGCCTGCTAATGGCACTCACAGTGCTGCAGCTCGGCTCAGAGTCGATGTCAGAGCTGGGCACGTCCATCTGCCGGCTGCCACGGCAGCACGGCGTGCACGGTGGGCTACACCCAACGTCAAAGAACCCCGGTTCAGGCCTCGTTCAAGCGAAACCTGTTCGGGACCCGAGGCTCAGGACAAACAATTTTCTCACTGCCTGCAAGCAAAACTGCACGGCCGACATGTTTGCAACTGTCTCTCCAGCATGACATGTCTGTGAGAAAATAACGTGCCAACATGTAAAGGAAAATCAGATAACATGCGCGAAAAATTGTAAACAATTTTTCGGAGCATGAAAACACTCAAATAAGAAAACATCCCCCTTCGGGAGAGTTTGTTCGTGCGTGCCAGTCTGGCTTTGTCGCGAAGTAAGAACTGGCAGGTGGCTCTCATCGATGTGGTGGCCGCCTCTATCCTCACGCCAATTGGCGATTCAGCCAAGGACCCGGTGATCATAGTGAGTCCACCAAAGGTGCTGGAACACCTGTCAATGACGACTCCACACGAGTTGTGGGGGTTGGTCAGAGCGCTCTACGGGCTTCGTGAGGCCCCAATGCTCTGGTCAGCCTATAGGGATCGGACACTGGCAAGCTTGGTGTCTCCGTCGGGGTGGCGCTTTAGACAAGGACGTACGGTGACATGCTGGTGGGCGGTGATAGACGAAGTTGGAGGAGCAAAAGCCGTCATCGTGATCTACGTAGACGACATCCTAATTATTGGGATGGAGGACGCAGTGAAGGAGATCGCCACACTGGTGCAAGGGCTGTGGGCTACAAGTCCGTTGACATTTCTACGAAGAGATAGTCCGCTGCGATTTCTGGGGATGGAGCTGTCTTTGGCCGAGGACGAGACCACTATTTTGGTGGGACAGCAAGCCTACGTTGAAGAACTGGGTCGAAACCATGGGGTTCCGATATCCTACCACGACAAGATCCCCGTGGCCAAGGAAGCAGCGAGCTTCAGCGTCCTGGAAAGTGATGTGGAGCCGGATGAGGCCGGGATCGCTAAGGCCCAACGAATCACAGGAGAGTTGCTTTGGCTATCTCAGAAGAGCCGACCGGACCTATCTTATGGATGCTCGCTCCTCTCGTCGCTAACGCTCAAAGCCCCCAACCGAGCAATAGACGTGGGTATGAAAATGATACGGTACCTCCAGGGCACGAAGCAGTGGAGGATGGCCTTCAGAAAGACCACCACGACCCTTACTCTATATCCAGACGCAGCTTTCGCTCCAGACAGTGCCAAAAGTCATACAGGGTGGCTTATTACGTGGGGGTCAAACCCTATCGCTTGGCGTTCGTCTCGCCAAAGTACGGCGGCCCTGTCTACAGCGGAAGCTGAATTGACTGCCATCTTGGAAGGAGCGATAGCGCTCGTAGGCATAGAGTCACTCCTAGTGGACCTGAATGAGGAGATAGAAAGCAAACGAGTGGGGTCAGACAGCATGTCAGCACTGACGATCAGCGCTGGAAATGGGTCCTGGCGAACACGCCATCTCCGTCTCAAAGCAGCATGGCTTCAGGAAAAGATAGGAAGTAATGAGGTGGAAGGTTACCACGTTCCAGGACTGATCCAGCCGGCGGACCTCCTCACGAAAGCTCTTCCAGGCCAGCGCATACGAGATCTACTACGTCTGTGGAACTTGGTGGGAGATGGACTGGATGAGAAGGAGGCTGTGATAAGTTCAAAGGGTGGTGTGTCGGAGAAGATGCTGGTGGCGTTATTGTGCTGCCTGATGATTACAATGGCCTCAGGACTACCTGAACGTGAAGTGGTGAGGATTCCAACATGGCTGGAGTGTGTATGACCCTTTTGATGATCTTGGGAGCCTTAGTAGTATGGGAAGGTTTAAAATGGGGATGCGTGCAGATCTACCATGAGTACCTCCCTGGAGCTACGCAGAGGAAGTTGCGAAGGCTGCAAAAGATCAGGGACGCCACAGCCCTGGCAATCCAGCGAGAGTTGGAAAGGATCGGCAATGAGCCGACACCACTAGAGACGCCCCGAGGAGACGCTGTTCAACCACCTACTTTTACATCTACGACGGGAAGACCAAGCACCCGGGCGTCTACCTCCGAATTAGGACGCACAAGGCCACATGCAATGATGGATGAGCAGCAGCGGTCGACTCCAAGATCTCAACCAGCACTGGAGGTGAGGACGCCTCCCCCCACACGGAGAACTCAGCCCTGGGAAAGCC
Organism: Symbiodinium sp. clade A Y106; assembly: GCA_003297005.1. Lineage (NCBI taxonomy): Eukaryota > Dinophyceae > Suessiales > Symbiodiniaceae > Symbiodinium > Symbiodinium sp. clade A. Next base: position 34,546 of record BGNK01003784.1, on the reverse strand, counting down.
CAGGAATTGCTGAATCCTCTGGGATTGACTTTTCACCGAGAGAGGAAGGTCAGTTCGAGGACGATCGTGTGTGCAACGATGTGTTGTTGCTGCTCACGGTGGACCATCTTCGAGAAGGACTTCGTCATGAAGGATTGATGACGTCCGGCTTAAAGAATGACTTATCTCGAAGGCTCGCCGATCGACTACTCACGTTGATGCGCGCCAACAATGGTCCCACAATACGGCAGCTAAAATACGTGCTGTGGCTCTGGAGACATGGGAATGTTTCTGGGAGATATCAGCTTCGATGGAGCGATGTCAATAACAGAACGAGAATTTCGAACCGGACCGCTGAATCCAGCTATATCCTCTCGGAATACCTGAGGAGGAGTGTGAAAGTAGCCAGTCCTTGCTAGGCCGAGTGCGTACAGAAGTTCTCATGGCCGCTCGCATCTTCAAGGCATGCGGTTCATGAACCCCTTGGCCATGTAAAGTCATAGCATATACGGCTTTGTATAGAACATCTGAAGGCAACAGCTCACTTGTACAATTCTATGAGCAGACATTCAGAGAAGTCGCAACAACATGTGCTTTGCCGTAAAAATAGAGAGTCAATTCGCGTGCCCTTGCAATCATGGATGCTGTAAGCGGTACAACCCAGGATGGCAGCCGAAGCCATCAACAAAACCCTAAACCCTAAACCCTAAACCCCCAACCCTAAACCCTGAACCCGAAAACCCTCTACCCTAAACCCCCAACCCTAAACCCTGAACCTGAAAACCCTAAACCCTAGACCCTCAAGCCTGAGCCCAAGGTCTCAGAGCGCAAACAACGCCCTGAACCTTCGAAGCGAATGATTCTGGATAGGTCGGAGGCTTCCGGCTTCCCTGAGATGGAGGCTTGGAGTAGGTGGTCATAAATCTGCGCTTTAGGGTTTAGGGTTTAGAGTTTAGGGTATGAGTGTATGTTAGAAGTGCTTTAGGGTTTAGGGTTTAGGGTATGAGTGTATGTTATAAGGAAGCCGAGGGAATGCTGTTAGTCTCAAGCCCTACAGCCCTCAAGACTCGAAACCTCCAGACCTCTCGGAAAGCGCCGCCCCCTCCCCCTCCGCGTGGAAGAATGCCTATAAAAGGACTCTTTCCGACTTCCTCCCTTGGCACCGGGCGTGGGAGAGGGAAGCTCTGTCGGAACCTTTCCGAGAAAAAGAAGGGTATTTTCAAGGGTTCCCTATAGAGTTTTATAGGGTAGGGGTGCAGAGGGTATAGGGTTCTTGAGGTTTTCGTGGGTTAATAGTTGTAATGTGTCAAAATGGGTTTTGTCATTGGGATCTGGCAGGGTGTTGTAAGTGTTCCTCAAAGGCTTCCTAACAAAGGTTCCTTTTACGGGCTTCCTCAATGGATCCACAAGATGTCTCCTACGATTTGAGGTTTCCAGCATACGTGTTTTGGAAGGAAAGGGGAGTAAACCCTAAACCCTAACCGCCCTAACCCCTGTTAGACTGGTGCTTCCAGGATTCCGGGGATGTGCAGGGTTAAGAGCTTCGGGATCCTAAAGGGGGAGGCGAGACCGGGAGGTTTAAGAAATTCTGCTTCTGGGTAGGCATTCTTCAGACAGCCGGGCTCGCATGTGACAGGAAGGGTGGGGAAATAAGGGCCCAGAAAGTTGAACCTCCGGGGCCGTCACACGACAAGCAGCGCACATAGGCGACTTTCACGCGTGGGCCGGCACGCCACTGCCACTACACTCCTAAGTAAGTAGGCTCTGTACTTACCTGGACCTACCCCGCAGCAGCACGTCAAACTCGAAGCACTGTCGAATTGTCCGGCTGTCTAACTGAACTTAAGGTCAAGCTTTGCTAGGGCTTATATGAGTCAGAAAGGGTAAAGGTGTACCACGACCCTGAATCCGAAACCCTACACCCTCAAGCTAAACCCTGAAGAATCTGCTAGCACTGAGTCGTCCCACCGGCATGTCCGTGGGCGACCGCGGCATCTGGCCAGAATCGGACCTTGCTGCCGCAAGGCTTCGGCCCCAGGTAAAACTTGGGAGGATGACCCTTGAAGGGCTGTATAAGGGTTCCTGTAAGGGCTCATTTTTGAGGTACGGTATCCTCTAAGGGTTCCTTCAATGTTCCCTGAAGGGCTTCTTTCACATAAAGGTTCTGTAGGCGTCCTGAGACGGGGTGCAGGGTCCATGCAGGGATGTCTAGCGTGTCGGGCATTGGGGGAAACGATTCGGGTTGCTGTAGTGCATCGGCATTTAGGGTACAGGGGTTTCGGGTTTAGTTCTTATGGACGAATTAGGCTGAGTCTCTTTCGGCTGCTTGACACCTCTCTTCATGGTTCGATACGGAATGCTCGAAAACCACCAAGCGGCAACTGCTCGGGCTTTGAGACTTGAACTATCATAGCCGTTCTAGCGCAATCGTCGCAAGTTCAACACTGATGCGGAAATTTCAATTAAATGAAACAGAAACATCAGCAACAGGCATTGGGAAAGTGCAGAGTCATCCGGGCTGCCTGAGCTGCTTGTCACTACGGTTGCCTGCCAGATCTAGCGTGAGACCCTCCTTCCAACAAAACGATGGTTTTGGGGTTTATGGCTTCTGAGGCAAACAGGTTGAACTTCATAAAGCATCTTTGCGAACTAATGGAAGTTAGGCTTTGGATTATATAAGGCTTTGCTAAGCGAATATAGGGCTCCATATTTGGGTGTTCTTGACATACCACTACTGCCGCAGACCTCTACACCTCTAAAACCAAGCCCTAAACCCTCGACCGTGAAACCAACTGATGTTTGCTTGGGCGATGACTGCCATGAAGTACTAAGTTGCTGAGTTCATAAGCCCCAAAAAGTGTACACTTTCAGTTTTATAGTGGGTAATACTATCCCAAAAAGTGTAAAGTGTATCCACTCAGCTACTAAGAGTAACTTGAACCCAAACCGGCCCCCCTAAACCCTGAACCCCAACACCCTGAAGCCGGCCTTACTTTCTGCCGTGTGGGTACTTTGGCCCTTATGGGATTTAAAACCAACCCCCAAGCTTTCTAAACCTCTTAGACATCTGCATGAAGGCGCTGGTCCCTGCTGCGGCGGAAGCCTGCACAGGAACCTGATCCGGGCGTTTTAAGGATTCTTGTGGCTTTAGAACCTTCAGTATTTAGGGCATAGGACTCAAGGGAGCAAGGAAACCTTGATTAACATGGTTTAAGCTGTGTTCCTTCTTTCAAGGCTCCCTGCGAGTGAGGCTAGCTTCTAATCAGAAGCTTTACTGGCTACTTTAAGGCTGTAACAATTAGAATAAGTACGGGTATACTACAGTATAATCATATAGGGGTTATAACTGTTGAGTTTCACTACGCATTCAGCCCCCTATAGTATACTTAACCGGTAACAAGGAATGAAACGGCCCTGGCAAGGTTTGCGTACATAACTGCGGCTGTAAGGAACTTTAGACTTACAACTTTTTCTACTGTAGTTATAGCCGTTCGACCACTTAACCACCATTATGAAACTCGAGTCAAATCCTAGAAAGCCTTGCCGGCCCTCCTTGCTAAGCTAAGCGCCATCGGCCCGTTTCGCATCAGGATACCCTACACCTGAAGAAACCCGCCTTCAAGGACCCTTAAGAAATCCTTCAGCAAACCTCTAAGCTCCGGAAGTCCCCTGATCCTAGCAAGCCGTGCATCCAAGCATGTATCCTTCGATCAAAGCACATAGCGGGTTTAGGGTTTAGGGGCGAATGAACAACGCTTGTATCATATGCACTCCAGCGTGGGCTTCAGTTCGATGAGGCTGTCTCTTCCGTGCACGGTCTGTGCACACCAGTTTACATGGCCATTTGGGCCTCAGAACAGAATGCTGGAACATTTGATTTTTGAATCAACCGTCTAAGTCTTATGACTGTGCGTGTCTATGCAACTATGTACAAATATGTGTTTCTGTTTTGACAGAGGCGCAGAGATAACGAATACAGAGAGGGAGAGAGAAAGAGAGCAAAACACACACAGAGACAGAAAAGTCAAAACATGTGAGTGCAAACCAGTATGCAAACGAATGCATAGGCAGAGGAAGAGTAAATACAAACACAGAATCATCATGCTAGCAACGAACGGCACGAAGCTCTCAATGACGTCAAAAACAGCACCGCCAGTCCGCAAGCGATTCTCACGTTGAACCGAAGCCCGAAAGCCTTTCACTTCCCTGAATCCCTAGCTTAGCTGGTAACTCCATAATTGTTTAGGGTTTCGGGTTTAAGGGTTTAGGGTTTAGGGTTTAGGGTCCATAATATTAAGGGCACCGTCTTTCCTACTGCTTCGTGTTGATGAGGAAACGCCAGGAAACACAGAACAATAAGCGCACTTCTCAGATCCAGTTGAATCTTGAGCTCCAGGCCCGAAATCTCAGTCCTTGACGCCTAAATCCAAAATTTGAACCCTACCCTGCCTACACCAGTAGATCCCAAAGCTTGAAGCCTTGACCGTAAACCCTAGAGCCCCTCAACCCCCAGACATCTCCGAAGACGTCGACCCGAAACGCTTCTCACCCTCAACTCTCAAGTGCCCTCAACCCAACCCAACCAGGGTTTAGGGTTTAGGATTTAGGGTTTAGGGTTTGGGGCCTCCCAAAAAAGAGCCCTCAAATCTCGCATCCTGAGCTCCTCACATTGGCCTCGTCCTCTGCAGCTCTGTCCTGCCGAGAATACAACCCGGTTCAAGGTTGGTGTCGCGGCCACTGGTTGCGATCAGAGTTTTGGCTTCGGGGTTTAGGGATAGAAGTTTAGGAACCCTAAACTCTAAACCTAAATCCTACAAACCCTAAACCGTAAGTTTAGAGCTCGCGTGGACTGTTAGCATGGGGCCTTTGAGGTTTGTTGGGGTTCTGCGCGGGTTCCTCAAAGTCTTTGAGGGTTCAGGCAATGGGGCACTACCTTAACCTACCAAACCCTACATTTTTGTAGGTTCTCATTATAAACCCTAATATGGATTTTATAGGGACCCTACAGGCTTTGAGGCTTTAGTTTTCAGTGCCGTGGCCCCCGGAACCTTTCAAATCGACTCGCGGCTCAGTGACCCGCATACTGCACATCTCCTGTATAGTCGTACAAGAGCACACCCCAAAACACTCTTCTAAATACTACGGCCCCGTATGACTTTTCAAGGCCGATCATGCGAAATGATGCTTTTCCTCAACCCTTATTAAGCCCGACAGGCACTCTAAAATCCCTGCTCAGAACCCTGGAAGGACTCGCAAGAACCCTCTGTTTAACAACCCCTAAGCAGCAGGAAGCAGTTGAGTGCCGGACCCTGATGCTCGGGGCGACCAGGGTCTGCGTCGGCCTGGGACAGGGCATGGAGGACTCCCTGACGCTCTTTGCTTTTCCAAAGCTCTCCGAGGGTTCCTCGTAAGGGCTGCTTAAGGTCTCTTCATGGGTCTCTTGGGGTGTATGTGGGCTCCTCGATAGGTTTCGGGGCATATCATCGTAACGTATAACTCTATACAGCTGCAAAAGTATTCTGCTATGAATTGCTCCGACCTCTGTGCCAGGAAGTTGGGGTTTGCGGTTTGGGGGTTCAGGGATTTTTTGGGGGTTTAGGTGGAAGGGCTTTGGGGGTTTGGTCGGGGTTAATAGATAGGCCGATAGGCCTTAAGACTTAGGATAAGGCTTTGGGGCAGATACGATATGATTTTCTCTATCATATTATACGAACTATGAGGAGATACTTTAGCATTGTGTCGACCTCTGTTCTGAGGGTTTTGGGCGTAAGTTAGCGGGTTTGGATTTTGGAGGTGTTGGATATTGTGAGTGGGTGTTGTGACTGAAAATGGCTGTAGTACCTTCAATTGAGGAATCCCCTGAGATTACAACCAGAACCCCAATGTCAGTTGTTAAAACCAACAAGTCCACAATTAATTACATGCATGTCGGCCCCGAAGTTGTACTAGTCAGAAATAGCCAATGCTGTAACGCAGTTTGTTTAAGACCACTCGTTCTGCACATAAGGCATGTAAGAAGACATCTAGGCTTACGGGATAGATTAGGTGAATCAACCCTCGTGACAGCGACAGAATACCACAAGGGGCGAGCGGAGGAACTGACAATTTTGTTGTTTGGGCCTTATCTAGTATGGTCTTCGGTTCCCAGATTGAAATATGAGTCCTTACAGCCACTTGAAGGGTGAGGCCTGAGAGGTTCAGAGCGCACGGTTTCGAATTTCGCGGCTAACGTTTTGATCATTTGGGGCTTTAGGAAATTCAGGAGTTGGGTTTTCAGGACTTAAGCGGCTTCGGTCTGTAGGGGTTCTGAAAGGCATGCGGAGCGGGAAAATCAAAACTTCGTTATCCTATGATAGCTGTGCTCATCTAAGGTCCAGTTCACTCTCAATGCCTAAACACTCAACTCACTCAACCCTAAACCCTAAACTTCCTAAACCTGGACGAGAACAACGAGCGCTGGGCAAGGTCACAACTTCTTCCACGAGCGTGTCCACCTGCCCCAACTAGCTGAGGAGTTTTTTCAGGAATGTGAACCCTCGCCCTGAACCCCCCCCTCTTGCTTACTTACATGAGGAGCGGTCTGTAAGCGTTACACCCTATAAGACAAGTTTGGGCTAGAGGTGATGTTTGGGCTTGCACGCAAGGCTCAAGACACATCTGTTTTAAGTTGTGCTCCTTTCGCAGCCTGTAGGGTGTTGAAGTCAGGGCTTATGCCTTAAGCCTTGGGGATTACAGCTGCGCTCGGTTTAGTGGAGCTTGGGATGAGTGTAATTCTCGAAAGTAGAGTGACCTTTGAGGGGCGTCGCTTTTACACAAAGGACGATAACCGGCATCCTGGCCGGTTTGTTTCAATCTAGGTATAAGGTGTTCGCAGGACTTGGGGTTCACGGTTTGGACATGTCGGGCTCTCTTCAAACCCAAACACCCCACCTGAAACCCCAAACCCACACTCCGCAACTGAAAAAACTATGACACGGAAGTTCAGATGTGGGTTGATACGCATGCAAGCTATTCTGTGACACAATATACACACAAAGAAATAAATCGGTGTCTGTCTGCCTGCCTGGCTGAACTCCTACCAACCTGCCTGCCTGCCTGCCTGCCTGCCTACCTGCCTACCTGGTCCATTCCTCGATTCCTCCGTTCCTCCGTTCCTGCGTTACTCCATTCCTCCATTCCTCCATTCCTCCATTCCTCCATCCATCCATCCATCCATCCATCCATCCATCCAGCCAGCCAGCCAGCCAGCCATCCATCCATCCATCCATGCATCCATCCATGCATCCATCCATCCATCCATCCATGCATCCATCCATCCATGCATCCTTGCAACCATGCATCCATGCATCCATTCATTCGTCCATCCGGGTCCATCCATCCATCCGTCCATCTATCAATCCATCTGCCTACCTGCATGTGTATGTGCATATTACCTCTCTCTCCATATACATGTTATGTACATATGTACGTATGTATGTATGTATGCATGTAACTGCATGTATGCATGTATGCTTCAGTTAGATTCAAACCACATTGGCGTACTTCAACGGCTGAACTAGGTTAAGTTAGCATACACGTTATGTTTTCTCTTGCTGCTCTATTTGCCATTGCATGCATTTATTTGGACAAACCTATATCTTCCCATCCCGTAGGCCCTTCGCGCCTCATCCTCGGCACCCAGGGAGGTGGGCGAGGGAACTTCGGTCGGGACGGGCATGTCCTGCAGCAGACGCAGGGGCTCTTTTGGGGTTCTTGCGAGGCTTTGCACGGCTTTTCTTATGAGTTTCTACATGAAGTTCTTACGAGGCGTTGCAAGTTTTTGCATAGCGATTAGAATTAAAATAACGAGTTTTTAGGGATGCTGTTGGGCGTAAAGGTTTAGAACCCTGCCTACCGTTCCTCAGAAATCATGAAGAGCCATACAAGGAACCCTCAGTCCTGAGCCCCCTTGTAGTCCTGAGTTGATAGTATGCCAAAGCGCTACTCAAATCATTGAGCCCGCTATCAAAAAATACTGAAAACGCCTTACAAAGCCCTTTGAAAACCCCTATTAAGCACAAAAAAACAGATAAAGCCTTATGAAGTCTTTGTAAAGCCTTTAAAGAACCCTACCCCCCCATTTGTCAGACGGTGCCTCGGGAAGCTCCGTCGGTGTGCGCTCGGGTGCAGACTCCGACCTCGGGGCCGGTGGTCGGCTTGGGTTTGCTTTGTGTTGTGTGTCTGTGCATGCGTGCGTGTGTGCGTGTGTGCATGTGCGCGTGTGTGTTGCTGTGTGTGTGTGTGTCTACGTGTTTGTGCGTTTGTTTGCTTGTGTTTGTTTCTTTAGGTAACTAGTTGTTGATGCATTTATTTGTTTGTGTGTGTGTGTGCATGTGCCTGTGTGTGTTATGCGTTCGTGTGACTGTGCGTTTTGTGCGTTTGTGAGAGTGTGTGTGTGTTTGATTGTTTGCTTGTTTGTTTATTTGTTTGGTTGGTTCTTTGTTTTCTTTATTTGTTTGTTGTTTGTGTCTTTCTTTGTTTGTGTCTTTATTCTTCGTTTGTCTGTGTGTGCTGTTTGCTTGTTTGCTTGATTGATGGATAGTTTGTTGTTCGTGTTTGTGTGGTTGTCTGTATGCATGTATGTTTGTTTGGTTGTTTGGTTGCTCGTTTCTTAGTTTCTTTGTTTGTCTGTTTGCTTAATTGATTTTTCTGCTTTCCATGTTTTGTTGACGTTGGGTTCTTTGCTCTAGGTCAAGGGCTCAGGGCTAGGAGTTTGGAAAGGAATGAAGCTACTAGCTTAGGGTCTGTGGTGGGGTCCCTTGCTGTCTGCGCAAAATCGAAAAGCCGTGAACGAACGGCCTCGGGGTAGGGAAATATGAGTTTTGGACTTTGGCTCACGGATTGCAAGTTTACAGGGTAGAGGGCTTGGCAGCATCAAAGTCGAGAGGTATTGATTACAGAACGAATTACCCTCACGCTGCAACAACTCATGGCTGCATGATTTTTTGGCAGGAGACATCCCACTACAGAAGGCTCTGTAGCAGTTTTGGGCCCTAGGGCCGAGGTCTGGACCTTCGAGCTTAAAGGCTTAACGCCTTGAGCGTCTGTTGGTACGTACTTTCGGATACTAATAAAATCGGAGCCTGCAGAAAAGCTGTGCTTTCACGGGCGTTGGTACACCCTCAAACGTACCGTCCGTTATTTCAAGGTTCCTCTTCAAGGAATTTATTACATTGTGACATCAACTTTAAAACGTTATCCTTACCCAAAGCTATTTATTCGGAGTCTCTGCGAACCGTACACCCCAAAAGCTTCAACCTCCCACACCAGGGGGCCATAAGCCCATAATGAAGCCCTTGGACATTAGATGCCATGATAAAACTTTACAAAGACTTGAACCACGCCCCGAAACCACTGTAAAATCCTTTGAGAGCGCTTCCTAAAATCCAAAAACCCAACAAGAGCCCTTACTAACAGAAACAAAACTCCAAAAAGCCCCTGACGGCCCTCATGAAACCCCTGCAGAAACTCAGATGTCCACAAGGCGCTGTCAAGGAGGGCCGACCCAGTACGCGCCGGCATCTGAGGGATCCAGGAAGCTGAGGGTTTCTACGGGTTGGGGATAAGTAGTAGAGCTCTGGGGTTCTAGAGCTTTAGGCTTTAACTAACAGAAAACCACGTCATGGGGGCCTGCGTTTTTATATGCTCGCGTAAATGATTCTGTCTGGTTTAGAGCCATTCTAGTACGCACATATTTATGTTGCAGAACATCACGCAGGGTGCTGTATAAATCGAGGTTACGACGTTTGATGGATAGACACTCTCCTGTAAGTAAACTTAACATCGGAGCTACGCCCAAAGCCTCACTCTAGAGTCGCAAGGAGTACAGAAAAACACGGGCCCCCATGACGTTGTGTACTCTTGATTAAGAGCTTGGATTTTAGAATTTCGGGTTGAGTAAGGTGTGGGGTTTTGGTTTTAGTGCTTTGGGTTTCAGGGTGAGGTGCGCTACTATAAGGGTTGTACTCGCTTTTGCTGTGGGTTGTATACAGGTCGTTTACAACCGGACGAAAGGCTCTGCAAAGACCGCTGCTTCGAGTTTGGATTCGCTTGAGGTATGTTCAACGAGGGTTCAAGGATTGATGGGCAGGTCGGAGTAGAGCAACAAGTGCCACGTTGGGTTGCAGGTAGTTTGCTGCTTTTTGCCCTGCTTCTAACCATATTTACGTATTGCGTCCTCTGATCCTTGAAATTCAACGGCAACACTGAATTACCCCTTGGTACCACTATAGGCTTCGAAGCTCACAGGCATTACCCCAGCTGATCCAGCCTCCAATTCACCTGCAGCTGGTACTGGCGAAGCCTGGCATTGGGTTGTAGGACTTGGGGGGCCAGGGTCCCACCGTTCATTTAAAGTTCACTTAAAGATTCTACGCATACCTGCATTACGGTCCTAAGTCCTCTCTATTCCTCATTCCCTGACTTGTAACGCCTTCCAAGTTGGGTCATAATCGCACCTACTACGTCCACCACTTATTTCTCGGAAACTTTCACACAACATCCCCTACTCTTCGACAACCCATAAGGCACGAAAGCCCTTACAAGCAACCTTAGATCACCCATGTGTGGGGATGTTGTTCTGCTGAGGCCGGAGCGACTGCGGCTCAACCAGAAAGCCCATTCAAGCTTTGGTTCTTAGATTTTCGTAGAGTTTCAAAGGTGTTAGAAGGTGTCAGGTGGGTTCTCTTGGGTGTTGTACGGGTGTTGTGGGGTTGTAAAACAAAGGAGGACCACCGAAGGGGTAGGGCACTCCCCATATACGATCGAAGATGCCCCGAACAAAAACACGGGTGCGGGCGCGCCACTGTCTCAGGAAGAACCCCTAAGCGCTGGGACCCCCAAGAGATCCCGCCGAACCTTGAAGCCCTGGACTCAAAGACAATAAGCCGCTTCGGGTTTTACAGTTCAGGGTTTGGGATTCAAGCTTAGAGCCCATGAATCTTAAACTCTGAAGTCCCCTTGCACGAAGCCCTAAAACCCTGAGCCACCCTCCCATGGCCCAGACAGCTACTTTCGATTGACCCTTCTTCCACGGGACTCCGATGCTCAAATGGGAACCCTCTTGAGCACACCCGTCCCAAATCCCACAATCACGGCACTCGAAAACAGAATAAACCCTCCCCACAGCCCTGAACCCTAAACCCAAAAGACCGTTAAAGGTGAACCCAACGTCCCGACCAGCTCAAAGGCCCTTCAAACGGTGCCAGGATCCACGATTCCGAAGGCGTCGGGTTCTGTCCGGCGGTGCTTTCGTGAGGCGGGTCGCAAATCGATGTCCGGAACTTAAATCTTCGGGGCTCTGGGGTCTATGATCTAGCGCTGAAAGCTCAGGGCTTTGAGGGGGTTTGAGGCTAAGGGTCTTGGGAGGTAGGGGTTTCGGACTTTGGCAGTTTCATGTCGAGTTGGACATGTTCTCTTTTACGCGGTATGTCGATGAGTGCTCTACAAAAGAGCCTGTCCTATACCCTACACCCCGATGAACTTTAGCCCGAAACCCAAACCCTGAACCCTAAACCTCGAACCGAAACCCTAAACACTGGAGCTCGAGGATTGTCCTTACGGTCTGGCAGGAAGACGACAGCAACTCCGTGATGAACCCCTGAACATAAAAAAAGCACCTAGTGAACCCCAGAGCCTGTTTCTACCGGCTTTAACATGAAAACCGTATAACTATTGTGAGCTACTCTTTCCAGGACCCTTCAAACAAAGTTGCCTGGATTCGCGACAACTCTAACCCCAATTATTCTAGAATTGGGCTTTCTGAAGCTATGTCTGCTCCTTAGTTGATAGAAGACCCACGTTCAAAAAATGCCAGGTGCTTTCTAAGTACCTGAACCTGATAGGAACCTTGGAAATCCCCAGAACAAACCTTTTCTGAGGCCGTAAGGTAGACCCACCATTGTTACTATCATCACTATTCTTACTACTATTGCTATTGTTACGATAAAAACGATTATTCCGATTATTACGAGTATTACTACTATTACTATTATTACTGTTATTACTATAATTATTACTATTATTACGATTACCACGAGTGTTCAACCCACTTGCCATGATACGACGGGTGGGTTGGATCCCAACACCAGGACCCTGAAACAAAGGGTGTCTCATCGTCACAGGCCTACATCAACACACAACCAACCCAAGCCAATCCCGATCAAACCACCACAGATCTTTATGCACTAAACCAACATGCAGAACCCCAGCTGTCCTGGTGGCTGCATCGCGGCATCCGGCAGAGGGCCGACGATGGCCTGCCCGAATTCAACTGCTGGGGATTCCCTGAATGGGTTTGGGATTTTGGTCACCCGATTCAACTCCCTGAACACCGAGCCCTCTTTGAACCTTAGGCTCCAAAATGTGAAAACTAGAGATTAAGCACCCTTCTACAACTCTTAAACCCCATGCCGGAACTTTGAACCGGAGGACATAACCTTTTCGATCCAATCCGTGTCAAGGAAGCTCCAAACACAAGCCCATAGGATGAAACACCCCCCCACCCAGCGGTAAGCCCTACACCGACCCTTTTCGATTCTAGGGCCCATGCTCATTAGTATCCTTATAGAGACCCGACAGAACGATCAGACAAACCCCTTCGTACCCTTATCATAGAACCCTCATAGTGCCTTATAGTACATACCCATATAGAACTTGCACCATATCCTTATAGAGCCCTTACAGTACATACCCATATAGACCTTGCACCATATCCCTTTGGAACCCTTGTAGTGCCACTGTAGAACCCGAGGCTCTGAGCCAAGCCTCCTCCTCGTCGTCCCCCGAATTCATGGAAGTCGGGGATGGCCTGCATGTGGGAGGTTCCAAAAATTAGGGGTACCTTATTGGGTTACTATAAGGGTACTATAAGGGTTCCTTTAACGGCCTTTATAAGGGTTTAGAGTTTCCGATAATTAGGGGGTGCCCTATTTTGGGGGTCCTTATAACAAGGGCCCTACTATTTAGAGTACTATACTAGGGTCCGCTATTTTCGGAAACTTCCATGTAGCTGAGAACCAGGTCGAAGCTACCCCTTGCAGGGCTTCAGGGTTTTGGGGTTTCGGGTTTAGGGCCTCGGTGTCAGGGAAGGTTTAAGGTCCCCAAACCGAAGCCTCGGCTTAGGGATTTCGGCTTAGAGTTTAGGACGCTGCTTATTCTATGGTTTGAGGGTTTCTTAATTTTCGGCCGAGGAAGTTGAAAGATCATTATCCGCCCTGAAGGGGCTTTACCTGAGGCGGGCCTCAAGAACAAATCTTGCCCTAGATTATATCCTTCAGGGTCCAAGTACCTCACTGTCACATACTCTCCAAAATTTAACCGACATAACTACTATCCTAAACCGGAGTACCTAATAAGGACCCTTAGGGTACATATGACTAACCGAACTCTTGACTTAGTTACAGTTCAAGGTGACTACAATCGGAGCACCAAACCTGAAATGATTGCCAGTGGGGTCCTTAGATATGGTACTTAGGCACAGTGGGACTTGCTTACTTCACTGATCTCCATGAGGTGCTGACTCAGGAAAGAACCTGGATCTCACCAGCTCAGGTCGCATCGTGTTCGTCAGGACCCTGGGGTGCTCCTCAAGTTGCTCCTCTGAGGCATCCTTGCCGTGGGAGATCTTAGCTGGAGAAGCAGGGAACGCGACTGAGCCTGTAGATTCAGGCGCCATTGAGTCCCTGCACTGTGGCATACTTCCTCTTCACCCTCTCTCATGTTAACCACTTCGTAGGGGTTGGTAAGATCGCTGCGAAAGCAAGCGATGCCATAAACTCGTGCAGCCCCAGGCATGATGGACGCAGCTGCTTCATGCCCGAGGTATTGGCCCCACAGCATGGCCTGCACACGTCTCCTGCGTTTCAGTAAGCCCTGAAAGCCTCGCATCTCGAGGTAGGGACTGGCTTCGACACGCTCTGTAGGCAAATCGCATCTCGAAAGCACGTCGAGTTCAGGGCAAAGGCCTCGGTTCTCTCAGCTCCAGGCTTGGGGGGCTTTTGGCTTTTCGGCGTTTCAGGTAGAAAGAAGAAGGGAGCCCTGAGGATAAGTATTTGTAGTCCTTCAGGCGCCCAGATTTCGGCTGGCTACGATTCGAAGACTGGGGGCCAAGGTGCAAGGTGGGGTTTTGGGGGTCAGGGGCTACGAGCTAGGTTTAGGTGAACTAATGCCTAATGGTTCATGCGGCGTTAGGAAGTCTGTTAGGGTAAGGCTTGCGGACTGATAGGTGCCTTAATACTTAAAACGGTGAGGGTGTTGCTGCATGTCATGGTATACTTGTTGATGGAGTGCAAGAGGATACTATCCGTAAGAGGAGACTACTCGTAGATTTCAGACCCCTGCACCCTCAACCCCAAGCTGTTTTTATCAGACCCCTATATAACATGGGGCCTTTGGGGTTTCTAGGTTGTCCTGACTCAGAGATCTGCCAAGGTCTCCTTGCAGTCGGCACCGGCAAGTCAACAGGAGAGGTCCTGAGCACACTCCAGGCTTCAGGCTTTTTAGTGCTGCTACGGATTTCGGGGTATTTACGGTGTAGGGGGTTTCTTTTCAGCTCCGAGGCGCTTTCGGCATGGGTGCGGGGGGCCTGCCTGTGGCAACACTTTTGGGGTTCAGGCCATGGTGAGCTCGGAAATGTGGGTTTAGGGTTTAGGGTTCAGGGTTCAGGGTGGGTGTCCAGGTTCTGGGATCCCGAAACCCCACACATGAAGGAGCTTACAGGGTTCAGGGATGCAGTGTCCTCGAAGATGAACAGAATCCTGAACTACACACGCTTGCCAACGCTATTTAACAAAGCCCTAAGACTTTCCACTCGAACAGAGACGACTCCCAGAATCCCACAAATTCAGCCATTGAGGAATACACTAGCTGCCCCAAACACCAATGGTGCGGGGCGGTTTTTGCCCACGGACTGGTTTTAGAGCCCATGAGCGAACATTCTCGAGCCTAAAACCTCCCTAACACTGTAGACTGTGGAACCCGGAACTCCTGCACTGAACATAAACCCCAAAAACCTACACCCCAAAAGTCCAAATCCTAAACCCTTCAACTTTAAACGCGGAACCTGACCCTAAACCCACCCCACAGCCCGGGAGAAGCTTACAGTATATACCTTGCCTCTAAATTCATTTCTTGGAGCCCTTACCTTGTTCAAACTAAGCACATGCTCCATAGGTGCTTGTAGCCACGAAACATAGCAGCAAGTGGCTTATGAACCCTTGATGATAGGGTATAGTGCCCCTCAGCCCCAAACCCTAAACCCACCCCTAAACCTACCAACATCGTGGAACCTTAGGGAGGGTCAGATTTCTGGGCTCCAGACTGCGCGACAGACGTGACGGGTCGAGAGTGAGTCAGAGTTCTCTCGATGCTGCTGGTCTGGGCCTTGTCCAGTACTTTCGGGGGTTAGGGTTGACGGTTGTGGGTTTAGAGTTGCTTATATGGCGCTACACGATCTTGTTGATCTTGGTAGGGTGTGTAGGGGCATTCTAGGGTTAAGAGTTGAGGGGAGCGTAGCCCTAAACTATAGAAGCACCTTCCCGGGCCCTTCGAGAAGTGTTAATACGCCCCTTGTAGAACTTGTTGCCCTTAGTGGCGGGGATGTTAAAAAGGAGTTGGGGGGGGAACTTCGGGTTGGGTTTAAGAGCTTTTCTTGAAAACCCAGAAAGACCCTAAACCGTGAGGGTGGGGGGTTATAGTGGGGGATGGTAGCTTTGGGGGTTCGTCCTGAGCTGTTGGGGGGGGGGGGGGGGNAGCAGGTGGGTGTGCAGCGGGTGGTGGAGGTGGTGGAAAAGGTTAGGCCAGGATTGTGAGTTGAAGCTTCAGAGTTTCGGATATTTGGGACTTGGGTTTCAAGGTTTCGGGTCTGAGGCTGAGGGATTTAGGGTTTAGGCCCTTCGGATGTGCCACTTTCAGTTTAGAGCTTCAAGCTGCTTCAAGGTTTCAGGGGCCAGAGCATACAGCCTCACGGTTTTAGGGTCGCTAGGAATGAGGGCTTTGGGATTTTGGGGTCGTCTTTAGGGTTTAGGAGCTAGAAGGACGCAGTGACCTGACCGCCCCACAAAATGCTGATGCTGCGCTGCACTTTCCAGTGCTGAGGACAGCACACGTACTCTTGCATAAAGCATGAGCCAGCTTGCATCCCTGTTCAAGAACTCCCTTATGGGCCGCGACATTCGGCCCAAGCAGGAAACTTAGAGAGATAGAGAGAGGTGTTTCAAAAGCCAACCAAAGTCAAATCGCAGACTCCAGAGCCCGAACCCCTAAGTGCAATGCCCAAAATGCAAGACTCTGCTATGCATGGGATGCCACCAAGGTCGCGACCGCCGTGACCATGGGTGCTGTGACCGTCTCACCTCGTGCACAGGACCAGGCCAGGAGGGTAGCACCTTGATCCTCAAACCCTAAACCCTAAACCCTGAACCCTAAACCTACACACCTTGCAAAACCTGCAAGCCTTGCAACTTAGACGAGTATAATATATAGGGGCCTCAGTGGTTGCATCCTAAAACACATAGACACACACACCGTAGCTTACAGCATGCACTTCAGACCTAAACCCTGACACCAAAAACCCCACCTGAAGGTTCATAGCACTTTTTAACTAGGGTGTGACTACGTAGGTTTTGAAATAGGATACACTCACATCTTGTTCGAAAGCTCTGCATTTTATCAAGACACTCGACTCAGGGGACGGTGAAGGTTGATAGCTTCCTTAGGTTCAGAAGGGTTTCGAAACCTAGATTCTACGTCCGATTGTTCTTACAAAGCTAAGGCTCCTGCAATGCCCTGATGTGTCAAGCAAAGTCTTGCGATGGTTCATGGTTGGAGGAGCATAAGGTTCGGGATTCGGGATCAAGGGGTTTAAAGTTGCTGCTTAAATGATAGTTTCTACGGATGATTTGGGGGTCACTGCCCCCACTCCCCACCTTAACGGTACCAAGGTGTACGGCTTAGGGCTGCTAGAACCATCTTTTGGGGTATGAACCCAAACCCTAGACGCAGATTTACCAAGGCACTATCCAAAAAAAAGCAGATTCTGGTAGGAGGCAATTAGACCCTCTACCCTAAACCCTGGGCCTTACACCTTCGACCCTAACCCCGAAAACCTGAGAAATCATACCCTTTCCCCTAACCCAAGACCTATACACCTCTGACCTTAAGCCTGAACGCGCGTCTGCCTTCGTCTTCCTCCTCGCAAGGTGTGGTCGGTGATGGAACATCCGTCGGCACAGGCATCTCCGTAGGGGAGCGTTGTTGTCCTCAAAAAGGCGGGCTAAGGGTTCATATAGGGCCTTACTAGCTAGAGTAAGGCTTGAGGAACAAATGCACTGCGCTACAAGGTGTCTCTCGGAGAAAACAGCTACTAATTATTCAGACCCTTGTAGTAGGCCTTTTGAGGCTTAGGGTTGGTTCCTCGATCCAGAACAAACTTTCCTGTTCACATATTGGTCGCACTATGCATGCATGCATGCATGCATGCATGGATGTATGTATGCATGTATGTATGTATACAGATCCAACTACAAATAACCATACATACCCCCAACGCTTCGATGTGACCGCCTCAATTACTGCTACCGTTGAGAGTTGAGAGTTTGATGGCTCGGGGGGGTTGAGGTTGCCGGGGCAATGCCACTCCCCATCCCCTAAAACCACAGTATGTACATTCATTCCCTGGTCGAAGCTAAAGGGGTTTCACAACGACTCGCATGCTAACTAAAGGTATTGGAATCGGCAGGGGTAGGGGCTGAAGGGAATGCGGGTCTGGTGGTTTGCTGGTAGGCTTTGGGATGCATCGCCGTGTGTTGGGCCTTTCTGCGATGACCTTAGCTTTCTGATACTTCAGGTCCATGTGAGCAACTGCCTGTGGCCCCAAAACGTACTAGACTACTCCCCATCCCCCACCACCTCAAAAAAGAAAACCTACCAAGAAAAGGTGTCCAGCCTGAAGCCATAGCTGAGGAGCCGAATGCCTTGAAGATACTGGTCTTCATTTCGTGTAATATCATTATCATGACAAGGCAGATGCAGATGAATCAACGAATCAATAGCACTGAAACCAACGCACAATCTTAAACGAGTATTGAAGATAAGTGACACACAAGCATGTGGATATATCGAGAAATTACGTTTCAGAAACCTTTGCTGTTCCTGTTGTATAGCACATGGAACTTTGTGTTAGACATGGCTTCCAGCTAGATAGCTTTCTATCAGACCTGTTTGTGCTTTAGACAAGAGCTTGTGTTTGACACGGCCTTCTGCATAAGAAGGCTGTCTTATTCTAAATGGCTTGGCTTGCGTGGTGCCCGCAGAACCTTTGAAGCTTGGTACTCGTACAGTACAGGGGCAGAAGTTGATGACTTGTTCTGGGTGTTCTTTGGCGTGACGGCGTACATGGGGAGTTGACGAACTGATGCATGCTAAGGACTTGCTGGGCTTCTTCAAATCGGAGTTGGTCAAAAGTTTAGGGTTTGCGGTTGCCTAAACCTACATCAGCCAACAACCTGCTTATTTGGAGAGAGAATGTGCTTTACAGGCTGTAAGAGCGTTTCAGGAGAAAGGGCTTCAAAAGGGCTTATAGGGCTGTTTAAGGCATGTCACAATGGAAATATTCTTCAACGCTTGGGCACTATGGCCAACCCTGATGCCCGGCAATAAACAAAATGAAACAAGTTTGAAACAAGTGTAAAGCCTAAACTATCAGCGTCACATGACCCGAAATCCGACACCCCGAAGCTCACACCCCCGAGGGTTTACATGTCGGGTTCACCTTTGCAGAAGCCTGAAACCCGAACCCTCAACCCCTGTGATACCCAAACCCTGAACTCCAAGCCGCACGAACGAGTCCCAATGCCATAACCCAAACCCTCCATCCCCACAAACTAAATAAACCCTGGACCCCGATCCCTTAAGCACCCGCAAATTTAATTTAGCGAAGATGTTTGCGAGTTTAAACCCTCAACCTCGAACCCAAGACACTAGCCACACTCTCTCTCCCCCAAAGACCAAGTCTACATCGAATCAAGCCACGGAAGAGCCGAGCATGCCGGACTCAACTGCCTGGGCTTCTAGGGTGTTTGGCATCGAGTTACGGGTTTAGTGTTTGGGGCTTAGGGTTGTGCGCTGTGGGGTGTACTTGAAGGATAAGGGGGTTCTGTACGGTAACAATTATTGAAGGGGCTCTGAGAGGCATTTAAAAAGGCTCCTGAGAGTCTTATGCCGGTCTTTAAAGGCGAAAAGGGACCCAGCGACTTTCTAAGTCCGGTGATCCTGCAAGCATGTGCTTTAGGGTTTGGCTTTTCATCAGGTTCCTACAGGTAGGGTTTGGCATTAGGGTCGTGAGATCAGGCTCGAGGGTTTAGGGGTGTGGCCCCATGGCACTCAGGGATACAAGATTCTCAATCATGCTTCTAGAGTTTGCTGAGTTTGTGTTAAGATGATGTTGTCTTGTGCTGCGCTTTGTGCGTGTTTGCAATAGCTCTAACTGGACCGTGCGGGAAGCGCAAGCCAGCCTTAGGGTTCCGGGAGTGCGGGTTTGGGGGTTCGGGTGTGTATAGGGTGCTCCTCGGTAGGGTACGCGGTGAATGCCCTTAATTATGGTTTTGGGGCTTAGATCCCCAAGAACCCAAGAAAACGCAAGGACAGCTAATTGTTCGTTTAGAATACATGATCATGCTTTGAGACTAATGCAAAATGAAGACAGTCCTTACGGGGTAGACTTGGGCATTGTGGAACTGAAAAACCCATAACCCAAGCCCTGGACCCCGCCGCCCAATCCGCAAAACCCATCATACCCCCGCCNCCCCCCCGCCCGGAAGAACTAAAACAACGCCATAGATCCAACGAACGCATTGTCATGACTAGCTTCCCGGCCCCCCGCTTGAACCTAGACCCTAAGCGTCCCTCATCCCTCTAAGGCGCCGGCTGCTATAGCTGTATTCTAGGGGCCTTAATACTTAGAATAGGGTGTGGGGGGTAGATTATACTATAATTATAATAAGGAACCCCCAATATAGTGTTGGTAATTATTTAGGCCGCTATATAGTATGTTTCCGAGCTTTGCAGCGGAGTGTTGGACAACATCAACGATTCTCAATGTACACATCGACATATGCACGACAACCCTAAACCCTTAATCCTAATCCCAAAATTTTCAACCACTGCAATGTTCTGTGTGGGCCCAGTAAGATGCAGACAACAACTGGCGCGGACACCCTTGGCCTGCGCGCCTGCGACAGTTCACGTTACCCCAAACCCTACCTTAACCTACTAAAACCTACTTTTTTGTAGGGTCCCTATAAATTCCATATTAAGGTTTATAATAACAACCTACAAAAATGTAGGGTTTGGTCGGTTAAGGTATGCCCTGTAACTTCAACCCTTTGGGATCCTTTGCATGGCTTGACTGGCTTGAAGCTTCAGATTCAGCGCAGGGTTCCTTCATCTAGACGTAGGGCTTCGGGCTTAAGGTTCAGGGTTTCGGGCTTCGGGGCTTACGGTTCAGGGTTCAGAGTTTAGGGGCTTGGGGTTGAGTCAGGGCTTAGAGTTATCGTGGCCGCTTTGGAGTGTAGTCTACGGGTTCAAACGGCTCTAAAAACTCTAGAACTAGGCGTGAAACCCGAGAACTCGATCTTAAACTAACTGCCAGAACCCTAAACCCTAAACCCTAAATGTTCGGTAGGGTCTTTAAGGACTTTAGGTTTTAGGACTTTGGGCTTCTTTGGGGCTTCGAGTTTTAATCCCTGAGCCCTAGTCTGAGGGATTTCATGTACCGAAACCCTGGCACAGCCTTCTGCTTCCGTTCAATCTCAGCATAAGACTACAAAATGGTTGATTGTGTCTACCCTTCCCCTGGAAAAAAGCAGGTTCTACGGTGGGTGAGCTGGGTTAGGGCTTAAGGGTTGAAGGGTTTGGGGCTCCCGGTTGATGGCTTCTCGCGCTTCGAGTGCCTGACTTGCGGCTTCTTCCCCAAGGCCCCCCTTTTCATCCCAGGTTCTGAAAGAGCCCCTAAGCCCTAAATTCCTAACCCCTCTTTAGTTGTCCCGGAACTCAGAGCATTATATGTTGCACCCAACCCTACAAAAAGAGTGGGTTATGACCTTGCTTATCAGAAAGGTACGCTATGGCGGCTCCAGACATGTAGGGTGGAGGTCTTGCAGTATATTGGAGTCGAAAGTATAAAACTTCGAGGGAAGTTCGTGTCCACACCCAGTCTCAATACTCTTTTTCGAGGGGCCAACTTACACCCGAATTGGGGGCTTTGACGAAGCTCGTCAAAGAACCCGCAACTCTAAACTCAACCAACAATTTCTGAACCCTGACCCAAAGGTTGTTTTTCTCTATCGGGCGAGCTTCTAGAACTTGTACGTAAGGGGCTCATAAGGCTTTATAGGACCCCCGGAAGCGCGCCGACAGCTCTGTGGGCGACGGCCGCTCCGTTGGCACTGGCAGCTCGCTGGGCGACTGTGTTGCCGCCTTAGGGTCTGTGGGTTGTAGGGTTTGGGGTTTAGGGCTTAGGGTCTACGCTGTATAAGGCTTAGTGTAGGGTACAGGGTTTAGGCTTTGAGGACAACAAAGCAGAGCAACAAAGGTACTGCTCTCTAAAGTCAGGTTCTAAGGTCAGGGTTTAGGGTTCAAGGTTAAAGGCTAAATGTGTATAATGATTCTCTAAACTGGGGAACATCTCATGGTTTCTTTTCAATGGGTGGTAGTTCGACTTTGGGATCTGGAAAAGAAGCCTAGATTTGGAGAGCTCCCACATGCATATACGCGCCCACCCACGCCCCAACACACACACACACATGTATCCACTTCAAGAGAATGTATGTATGGATGGATGGATAGATAGATAGGTAGATAGGTAGGTAGCTAGGTAGGTTAGATAGGTAGATGGGTAGAGCGATGGACAGATTGACAGACCCATCGGTAGAGAGACAGATAGACAAGAAGATAAGTCGACAGATGGAGAGATACACGACAGATGGATGCAAGATACATAGCTAGTTGCAGTGCAATCACTGTACAAGAAATGGTTGGACAAGAAACGTCCGAACTACGTCAGATGGATAGCAGCAAACAGCCGAACATCTGGGTCATTTGTTCTCTGGCTGGGTACTTAGTTTGTCTTGATTCGGGTGCGCTCAAGCCTCGAAACTGCCTAGAATCAGAAACGCAAAGGGCTATTTCTTACTTCGGGTTGTTTCCAGGTCCTAACCCTAGGTCATGGGGCAGAGGTCACAATCCGAAATGCAGGGGGCTACATTTCTTGTTTCGGTGGTTCCCGGCCCCTAAGCCTAGGGCACAAGGCAGCAGTCAAAATTAGACATGTAGGGGGCTACGTGTCTCATTTTAGTGGTTTCGGAGCCCTCAGCCTAGGGCACGAGGCAGAGGCCAAATCAGACATTTAGGGGGCTATGTGTCTTGTTGTGGTGACTTCCAGGCCCTACGCCTTGTGCACCGGACACAAGACTTTAACATAGAACGTTCTCTTGGTGGTGTATATCTAAGCTAACGGTTACAGCATTTTTCTCAGCACCTAGACTTCCATGGGCTCGAGCGTTGCCAAGACATGAAAGGTACGTCAACGAATCGGGAGCTGGGACATGCGGAAATGTGAATTTTAAGGAAGTTAAGAAATGAAAGGTACCCAGCGCTAAGAGCTGGCATTTCTTATCCAGCAGATGCATTCTAGATAGATAGATAGATAGGTAGATAAATAGCTAGTTAGATAGATAGATCGACCGACAGATAGATAGCCAAGAGGTTCATTGACACGTGTCCTCAAAGCTGTAGACTCTTTGTGGTTCGAAGACTCCAACCCCAGAGCTGGCTGAGGGCTTTGCGGATGAAGACATGCCGACCATCGACGAGTACACCTAACAAGAGCGATTGGAAGTTCTGCGCCCTGAACTCCGAAGTCAGGGTTTAGATCTCTGTGCAGTTTCTAGAAGGGTTTAGTGTTTAGGGCTTACGGATTTAGGGTTTAGGGGATTCTCGATGCTAACATGAACACCAAAAGCATTATCTCTTGAAGGCTGTAAGTGGCCAGTCCTCTAGAATTCATTTTCTATCTGGTTTTCTCGGGGGTGTCTTAGGCATGCGGAGTTTCGAGCTCACACCTAGCCAAAACATGCCGTGATTGGGGCAAAGACACGCGTGCCTCATAAGGACCCGAGATATAAGCTCAAAGAGTCGAGGCAAGAACTCTAGCATCTAGAAGTGTGCAGGGATTTGTTCCAACATACCGGAAACTCGCATACTAGACTCCGGAACCCCAAACCCAAAACTCTAAGCCCTAAAGGCCGTAAAGCCAAAGTCCAAAGATCCTCAGGCCCCCATACCGAAAACTCAGCAGCTCTCGCCGGCCACTTCAAACGCATGGTTCTGAGTTCAGCCTAGTGAACTGAACGCCAGACAACATGTATAGACAGATATACCATATCTTGATGCATAGAGGTACATATGTACATATGTAAGGATGACCTAGAACAGCAACAATAAGAGCTTTAAACCTCTTGGCTTCCAGTCTACTCAATCTCCGAAACCTGATCGTCCTTTGCAGAACCTAACACAATAGGGATATGTAGTACGTGGGATGCACTGATTAGTATGGCAACTCAACCTTCGTAGCCAGAACACAGAGTACCAAGCGCGGTCAACCCAGGCTGAGGCTTCACCGGTTAAAGATCTTGAGGTTTAAAGATCTTGAGGTTTAGTGTGTCTAGGGGCTTAGGAACCCTGAGCCCTACACAGAACGCACCAAACCTTAACCTAGCCCATACCTGAAATGAGCCTCTCCAGAACAATCGTAAGCAGATCTCTCTCTCGCTCTGTCTCTGTCTCTCTCTCTTTCTCTCTGTCTGTCACTTCCTAAACTCTTTCGGAACACCATGACACTTTGGAAGAACCTTGTCTGAAGTTTGCTACCACGACACAACTTCCTAAATGGCACGACCGGCCCCAACATGGCTTCAGTTTTGTTGGGTTTGCCAGCATTTTGGGGAACTTTATACCTTAATGTGGGCTTTAGTGAGCCCTCAGCCCCCACTCCGCCCGACCTGAGGGAGGCCCATCGCCGCAGGGCTCCTTGCTGGCACCTTGGACTAGATCAGGCGAGTATAAGGGCCTTCCATGCTTAGAATAGGGCTTTGGGTTATTCTGCTATACTCAAAATAAGAAACCTTAACATCTTATAGCTACTATAGTAGCNCTGGCACCTTGGACTAGATCAGGCGAGTATAAGGGCCTTCCATGCTTAGAATAGGGCTTTGGGTTATTCTGCTATACTCAAAATAAGAAACCTTAACATCTTATAGCTACTATAGTAGCCCCAGGCCCACAGCCCTCATGTAGATTGGCGCATACCGTTAGTTCATCCCTACATGAACACTGCGGGGCGTAGCGTGTGTTGGGGCTTCGGGTTTCGGATTCTCTGCGGGGAACTCTCAGGTTGAGGGGGTTTTTGGG
Source organism: Symbiodinium sp. clade A Y106 (assembly GCA_003297005.1). Classification (NCBI taxonomy): domain Eukaryota; class Dinophyceae; order Suessiales; family Symbiodiniaceae; genus Symbiodinium; species Symbiodinium sp. clade A. The sequence continues at coordinate 10,063 of BGNK01003784.1, read as the reverse complement.
TTTGGGGATGCCACACACTAACTCTAAACCCCTGAACCCCTTGAGGTGCCGGCAAATGTCGAAGCCCCGAGTCCTGTCCTGTGCCTCGCGTGCCTTCTTCTTGTCAGCCTTTGCAAGAGTCTGCACGGGGCACCTTCCGCTCTTCGATGCCGCCTCCTCCACCATCTGGTCCTCAAGCCGGACTAGCCGATCCAAGTTGAACACTTCGGGATCTTCTGCATCGTCGAGGTCATCCGGCCCTGCACCGGGCTCCGTCTTGATGCGACGGCGAGCTCTAGGAGGTTTCTCAACGGATGCCGGGCTCGGTCTCTCATGTTTCCGCTCTGTNGGATCTTCTGCATCGTCGAGGTCATCCGGCCCTGCACCGGGCTCCGTCTTGATGCGACGGCGAGCTCTAGGAGGTTTCTCAACGGATGCCGGGCTCGGTCTCTCATGTTTCCGCTCTGTTTTGACATCACCAATCCGTCTCGCCCGCAGGACAAAGCCACATGCTGAAAGATGAGACATGAACATCTAAATGTCTACCTGCCCCCAGGTCCCCGAACCATGAAGCCCCAGATCTAACGAAATTCTATGTACATTCGACAACTCCAAAGCCACAAACCCTGAACCGTAACTTTGAATTTTAGACCGCCAAGAACCCTTATTCCGAAACTCTAAACCCTGTACTATACAGCCCATAAAATTTAAATCCGACACTTAAACTCTGCCAGCCGACCTCCTGGAGGGCGCCCAATGATGCTGGCGATGGCATTTCCGTTGGCACAGGCACCACCATCTCCTGGCCGTATGTGCTTTACGCATTTGGGTTTAGGGTTTGGGGCCTTTTGGGTTGAGAGGTCTTTGGATTTAAGGTTGAGGAAAGCTTAAGTTTTAAGGGATTGGGTACTTGAGCCCATCAAAGCACCGAAACATATCCTGTTGAAGGCAATATGCCTACAATTCACACGGGGAGCATTTAGGGGTCCACCCGCCTTAGTTGGTGCTTTAAGGCTCACGGCTTAGATCCCGAAACCCTTAAATCCTACGGAGCCCCCGAAGTTTAGCTTCTTTCGGGTTTAACAGGCTTCGGATCTTGAACCCAAACCAAGCCCGAAACCATGTGCAACGCGTGTCAGCGCAGCCGTGGGAGAGCGCAGTTTCCGCACCGACCTGCGGAGGGCAAACAGCAGCCTACTTACTTAAAGGATCAGCAGACTCATGTAGTAAGTTGGATTAAATACGGGCTTCATCGTGGTTTTTTGGAATTTATCAAGGCTTGAAGAGGGGAATTTAAGGATCAGGGGACTTAGCAAGCAGGGTTCTAAGTGAGGTAGCTCTAGAATAATGATTGACTATTCATAACTTACCTAAGTAAAGTTCTTTCAGCGTGCTTACTAAGTCCCCTGAGATTCCAAATAGGACCCCTCGGACCCCCGGGAGGGAGCTGTAGCCCGGCGCATCTACCCCGGGTTTTTTTCTTGTCCGCTTTTCGGCTTCGCCCCCGACCGACGACTTCTTCTGCTTTCTCTTTCACCTCCGGATGTCTGTTTTCGGAGGCACCAGCGGCAACCACTCCTGGCAGGCCGGCTGCGTCGACCCGAAGGCAAGCTTCTTCTTGCAAGAGCACCAAACCTGCATGTTTTCGCATCTGCTGCCACGCTGTCGAATGTGTTGTGGGCACGACATTTGTTGAGTTTGGTAAAATCGTTTTCCCCACCAGTCGCCTCCTGCGGTGCCGTGCGCGGTTTGCCCTGCTGCAATCAATACGTGATCCTTCCACAGTGTATTGCCCCGTGAGTTGTGCGCTGCAACCAGTCCGCCCACAATCATTGGCAGGCAAGCATGTCGGAGCCGCACAGACCTCGGGCTATAGGCTGTTAATTGTTTGCGCCTGTCACCGCACGGCCGTTCTCGGTCTGCATGGGATGCTCAAGGGTGTGGCAATAGTCTTCCCCGTCCTGTGTTTTAGGAGTCGATTCAATCCTGACATTCAGCACCACTTCGATTTTTGACCGTGGTACCGACTTCAGGCTCAGGCGCTTGCGAGCACGACTCGCAGTCCTCCAAGTGAAGGCAACTCGAACTTCCAGGGGAAGGGCAAGATGGCTGCTCGACGATTGTAATGCGCTGTTTTCCATCCCTGTCGGAATGCTCCACTCTCTGTTGGCGTGCTTGCAAGGCTCCTAAAGATTGAAAATATAACCGAGCCGGCTGCGTACTTAGCTTGCTGCTGCATACCTGGAACCCAGCTTACTCACTTACTCCTCCTTCCCACGCTCGTCCAACTTGCCAGTGCGTCACCCTCCTCCCTCCATTTCCTGAACCTCCGTCTCCGTTTCTCTTTTTGCTTCTGCGTCTCCAGGCTTCAGGGTGGCCCCATATCACACCTTGACCCCTCCTAACACCAGAGGGCACCGCGCCTGAGAGCACTGGACTCGCCCTTCATTGCCCTGCAATGATGTTCGCTGGAGGGCACACCTTCGAGCTTCTCGCCCAAATGGTCCTCACAACGGCGGTATGGTTAACCAGACCTGCACGAATACTCCTTTCCACCAATTCCAGGCCATATGTGAGCTGTTGCTCGAAGGTCCTTGGACGCTTCGGCGGAGGAGCCCTCCCATACAGGATGTGGGCTTGAATCGGACCAATGAAATCCTCCGCCAGAAAGCCCAGTACCCCTCAATCAAGTATTNTGCTCGAAGGTCCTTGGACGCTTCGGCGGAGGAGCCCTCCCATACAGGATGTGGGCTTGAATCGGACCAATGAAATCCTCCGCCAGAAAGCCCAGTACCCCTCAATCAAGTATTGGCTTGTTTGAAGGCTTGGGGTTTAGAGTTTAGGGCGGGCTTTTGGACTTTCTGAAAAGCAGAAAGCCTTCAAGAGAGGCAAGAGTTCACGCTCGCAGGTCAAATTCGAAATGCAGAAATGAATAGCCTTCAGGGTCTTGGTTTAGGGTTCAAGGCCCAGGGTTTAGGGTTTAGGGCTTAGGGTTTAGGGTTTAGGGACGGTTTGTGGCTCCAGTTCTTCGGCGTCGGAGAAGGCGGTCTGGAGTCTCGGGTTTAATCCTGAAACCCAAAGCCAAAACGTCTATCAAAGGATACGGGCATGTATTTCAACCTCGAACCGGATCTTCTCTTCTGTGCTACTCTATGTGGCTCTACAGGCTTGCGGGCCATACGCGAACTAAAACTGTACCGGATATCTACCTATAGTCTCCATTTTGATTCCATTTTCGGTTTAACCAAAATTAAAGTATAGGATCCTTAGCCATAAAACTGGTTTTCCAAAAATAGGAACTACAATGGAGACTATAGGTAGTGGGCAAAATAGGAGTCTGAAGACGGGTTTAGGGTTTAGGGCTTATAGAGAGTCTTGGACCAGCAAGGGTTAGAAACTCGTTGATGTCAAAGCCAGTCCTGCCTTCGAAGCCCCGTAATATAGGGGCCTTGGCAATTAGCACCGCATTTTGGGGTATAGTAAACCAGANGCAAGGGTTAGAAACTCGTTGATGTCAAAGCCAGTCCTGCCTTCGAAGCCCCGTAATATAGGGGCCTTGGCAATTAGCACCGCATTTTGGGGTATAGTAAACCAGAAGTATACTAAGCTTTAACAAAAGTCCGAGCCCCCTAGATCCCCAGATCCAGAAACTAAGACAAAACCCTGGAGCCGAGCCCGAAACCCACAAAATCGGAATCCCGTATCATCAGACTTAAACAAAAGGCACCAACTCCGAAAAAGGAACGCAGTAAACCCTATCCGACCCCCTCAATCCCAAACTAAAGCCTGAACCTAAAACGCCCAAATCCTGGGGAACAGCATAGCTCCGAAGCTTCAACAAGGGGGCCTTGGTCGATGTGTCGCCTGCCGTCCACGGGCTTGCTTTGGGTTTATAGGGTTTAAGGATAGTGCATCTGTCGGGTTCGATGGCTCATGCAGCGGTCTAAATAGTTGCAAGAATGTCCCCTCGCGGTATAATCCCATATAAACATATTATAGTATGCAAAATCAGATCATCCGCTTCGAAGAGTTTGCTCCTGCTTCCCAACTTGTCTTGTCCCTTTCGACTTGTTGTCGTTCTTTGGCCAAGTTCTCCTCTTTTGTCAAAGTCTCTGATCCCTTTCGAGAGGCTTGCCCCTGTTTCTCATTTTTTGAAGTCCTTGTCGACTGATTCGCTCGCTTTTGCAAGATTCTCCTCCTTGCCAAAGGCTATGGTCCCATTTCAGCGGTTTGCTCCGGTTTCTGAATTGTTGTGGTGCCTTCCGCCTGGTTGGCTCTTCTTTGGCCAGAGTCTCGTCTTAGTCAAAGTCTCTGGTCCATTTCGAGCCGTGTACTCCTGTGTCTCAACTTTGCTACTTCCTGTCGACGGGTTCGTTCTTCTTTTAATATAGAGGCCTTAATAATTAGAATAGGGTTTTGGGGCCTATTATACTATAATTATAATAAGGAACCCCCAAAATAGTCTAGTCACTTTCGAGCGTCTCTCAACTTTTCTAGTGCTTTTCGTCGTTGGCTTTCTTTGGCCAAGTGCGTGGGTTTGGTTTGATTATAGGGTCTCACCATGGGCGTGTGGGTACTGCTACAATAAGGACTTTGTACCAAGGCGTTTGAGGTGCAATATCTGTTGTATAGTTTGAACGTATCGCTTTCTTACTCAGGTTCTACCCCGTTNTGGGTACTGCTACAATAAGGACTTTGTACCAAGGCGTTTGAGGTGCAATATCTGTTGTATAGTTTGAACGTATCGCTTTCTTACTCAGGTTCTACCCCGTTAGTTCAGGAAGGTTCCTTCGAGTTACGGGTTTAGGGCTCAGCCTGAGTAAAGTAGCACTACGAGTATTCCTTAGGGCCCCCCCCGCTTACTCCAAGTATAGTGTAATATAACCCCAAGCCCTCCTCTGAGCACTAAAGGACCTCAATTTACCCATAAGCCCCCAAACCCGGGCCTCGTCGCCAGGAACTGGCAGCTCCTGCGATCTTCTTTCATGGTCTTTGTGGCTTTGGATTCGC
>BGNK01003783.1:55902-66573 GCA_003297005.1 Symbiodinium sp. clade A Y106 | reverse complement strand
TGACCAACAGGTCCCCAAGCGTCAATCCAGTGTGTAGGGAGCTGGATGGTGAAGCCCCAACCAGCGGGGTTGCCCACCGAAACGTGGTACTGGTCAGGGCAAGACCCGTCTGTAAAAACCCAAGTCCCCCAGCACCGAGCTTATCCGCTCCCAAGCAGCGAGGGACATCACACCATCGGACTACGCCCCTCCGACCACAGGCGCCCCTCAGGTTGGATATGTATCACAACCACCTCCTGTCACGGACAAGATCTACAGCAAACAAGAGCTTGCACAGATGCTGGACTCCCCAGCCCTCCAAGAGTGGATTCGAGCCTTGGCGAGCTTCAACGTGTTGGGCTCGCAGGTCATCTTAGGCGGACTCTCTGACCACAAGCAGCAACCTTTGTGGGCGACGCGGGTGGAGGCGCTCGCACGTCCCGCCGCTCTTCGAAGCCATTAAGCATGTTAAATGTTAAGACGGAGACGGGCCTCACCTGGGACATTGCTGACTCCGTCCGCAAAGTCCTCACCAAGGAGGGCAAGGTCACCATCGCAACTGGACATGGTGATACCTACAAGGAGCTCGAGACGCCGACAAATGTGCACGGTCTTGTGGGAGCATGCTTCAGTGGCATGTGGCATGAGCCTGCTCTGGCCAAGCACTTCCCGACTTATGTGGAGTTCAATCTAGTTGCAACCACCATCAGCACGGTATACAACGAGGCGGCGAAGAATGCCGGCCTTCTGTCACGGATGTGCAAATTGTTGCCGACAGCGCGAGGTGAGGCGCCTCCCAAGAAAATGAGGGTTTACCACAGCAAGGGAGACAAGGACGACAAAGCTCCTCAAATGAAGACCAGCTCTGGGGCTGCGGCATCTTCTACAGCATCGGCTTCATCTAGTTCCCAAAGGCCGCAGCAACAGCCGGACGAGGATCAGGAGGCAAAAGACACCGTGAATCGGCTCGGTCTTCACCTCATCCAGACCAATCAGCTTGGGACTGGGACTGGAGTTGGCAATCCTGGAGCTGGCAGAGTCATGGACACAACTCCCAGCCATGGCCGCGACAGCACAGGTAACCGCGAAGCTTCTGATTTGCCGGTCAAAACTAGACTGGCTTGTGCCTTGGGACAGCACGGCTTTCGTCTTGTATTTCCCCTGCGGAATCAGCAACCTGGCACAGCCTTGTTGCGTCTGCAATGTGGCACAGCCTAGACGGAGACAGCTCTTCCAACATTTACTCTTTGCATGTGTTCCTACGGTCTTTCTAGGCGCTTTGCCTCGCGCCGTGTATCCACTCACTGTCATGCAGCACCGTTTTCAGCTACAACCTGCGAATTGCGAATTGATGTGATGCTCGGCCCTGCTGGCCCACTACCTCAGGTACCACTCTCATCCATCGTCATGCCCTTACGGCCCACCGCTTGAGTCAGGAGTTACCTAATGTGGGACGCCACTACAGGGCGCCGGCTTCATCCGAGGTACGACCCAACTGACCTCAAGCGACTGGACGCAGTGATTCACACTTAGGGTGTCGGAGGAAGAACACTGAGGCAGTCTCTAGTAGAGCAAGTCTTACTGAGAGGAAGCAAGTCTTGTACAGAGTGTGAGGCGAGCTAGCAAAGTTTCACGAGTGCCGGGATGCAAAGCGCCCGCCAAGCGCAGAGCACGCTCGCGCAGCGTTCAATTGCAAAAAATAGTAGCAGTAGTAGCAGCAGCAGCAGCAGCAGTAGCAGTAGCAGTAGCAGTAGCAGTAGCAGTAGCAGTAGCAGTAGCAGTAGCAGTAGCAGTAGCAGTAGCAGTAGCAGTAGTAGTAGTAGTAGGAGTAGGAGTAGGAGTAGGAGTAGGAAGAGCAGGAGTAGGAGTAGGAGTAGCAGTGGTGGTGGTAGTAGAGTAGCGGTGGCAGTAGTAGTAGTAGTAGTAGTAGTAGTAGTAACACTAACAACACGGGAGCGAGAAGACTGCAACGACCTCTCCACGGCTGTAAGGCCGTGTCCCACGGGGCCGGAAGCGGAGAGGCGTGAAGGCAGTCTGCGAGGAAGCGAAGGATATGCTCCTCAGAAACCACTCAGTGCTTGTGTTGTTTGCCAGTGGCCGTTGTTGGCATGCAAGTGCCAATTGTGACAGGGTACTCTCGCAAATGTCAAGACACCTTCATGCTTTTGAGTACACGGTCGGCACCACGCCGTTGTGTATGTATGCATGTATGTATGTATGTATGTGTACCTCCCTACCTACCTGCATTCCTTCTTTCCTGCCCTCCTACATTCCTACCTTCCTCCTTTCCATACCGACAAACAGACACACAGACATACTGACGTACGGACATGCGCACAAGCGGAAATGAGGGCATACGGGCAGACAGACATACAGACGTCCGTACGTACCTACATACATACGTACATACATACATACATACATGCCTACCTTTGTGTACGCATTTTATTTCCATAGACATGCCATGTACAGGTTTTTATATATGTATAATGTTATGCACCCATACATATGTATGCACGCAGCCATGTATTAAGTTCTATAGCAGACTGTTCTACGCGATTGTCATCTGATGCATTGCTTTCTGTACCATATTCCTACTGCTGAAGCAATGACAGAAGGTGTCTCCTCTCCGGGAATTTTTGTCACTCCCATGGAGTCAACATAGCTCCACACATCCTGGCCGAAAGGCGTGGTTTGGCCATCAGCAGCATCCGTGCAACAAAAACCAGCCTCGTAAGCCCAACCGTTCCCTGCAGGATCTTCAGCTGCCTTGCAGTCAGCACGGGAGGCCTTGCAATTCTCATGCAGTCTCGGGCTCAGGCCACTATGGCTTTTGAGGAGGATGAACCGGTCCTCACCGGCCCGAGAGCGGACATCCACGCGGGCTCTGGCTCTGGCCCAAGTTCTGTGAGTGTCCTCTTCGGCTCGACAGCTTCGCCCTCGTCCGGCGCAGCGGCTGCGGCACTTGTGTCTGGATTTCCGACCTGCACAAGCCCACCCCCTCCCCTACTCACTGGCTACGCTGGTTTACTGCTGGCTGCATAAAAAAACGCACAGGCCTTCGATGTATTGATGACAGACGCTCCTTGCGCCCCACTCCCCGCCGCGACGTTGGTGCTGCTGTTTGACTTGGCAAACCTCGCGAGCGCTCAAATTACTCATAAACGCAAGGCATCGATCTTGCTACGGTCACACCGAGGATTTGACTTGCTCTTCAATCCACGGATCATCCAGTTACCCCGACGTCACCTGCAGTAATCGACAAAGTTGATGGAACCGCTGAAAAGTTGGTGCAGTCGGAAATGCTCAAGTCACCATTCAAAGCAGGATTGGCATGGCCTGGTACGTCTCGTGGAGCCAGAAACCGGCTGCCTACGAAGGCCAAGCTAGCACCTACAACAACCTGGCAGAGCGGAACTTGCAGACTGTGGCCTGCTGGCTCGCTCTGACCATGGCAGCCTACTGCAGCCTAATTCAGAGCCTGAGTTGAGCCAGAAGAATACGTCTTTTCAGCGCCAGCACAAGATGATCAGGTTCCAAACACTTCTCGCTGAATCTCCTTTCCTCCCAAAGTCACCACAGGTGCCATTGCAGGACCTGGACGCCCTTCGGGGAATCAGGTGCTTGCGGCTTTGAGACCATAACGACCAGGCACTTGTGGCTTTCCTGCGTTTTGCAGGCGGGATCATGGCATCGTGTGATCCGGGGCCTGGGGGCGCGAAAAAGAGAACTTTGGAGTGAGGATTCCAGCACCCTCGGCTCACAGAGACCCGGCATTATCATGCAACATGTGCAGAAGCTGTCCAGGGCCGTGAGTTTTCATCGTCACTGGTACAGCAGCGCAAATTGCCGCAAATGAAAGCTAGCGGACAGCGCGCAAGAGGCTGTCTCCATGCGAAACAGTACAGTCGGTACAGTAGTCTCCTGGTCAAGTTCCCGGTTGATACTAAGTTGGTCTTTGACGCTCTTTCATATCGGTCACCTGACTACGCAGCTCCACTCATGCAGAGCATCTCACAGCACTTTGTTTGCTCGGAGGGCACCGAAGCTACGCTGCCTGGCCGGTCTACTCCGAGCTTCACCCTAGGCTCTTGACTCTTGACTGCTACTTGTACAAGGCCCAAGACGGCCCAAGGCCCTGCTTTACTGCTCACTGCAAAGCATGCGCTTGAAAACCTGTGAAGCCCTCGGCTGGCAGCCACAGCAGGTGGCAAGTTGCCACTCTTCACCACCTCGAAGATTCCAGTGCTCAGCAAAAACAGTTGTGAAGGCAATGAAAGCAATATCATCTTGCCGTAACTGGGACGCAGGCGAAAGCTGCAGCTGCAGCAGCAGCGGAAGCAGTACCGGCGGCAAAAGCATAGGCCTCAATCCATTGAGCACAGCACGAAGAAACCCAGGCATATCTCGATTTTCTTGCGAGCTCTCTGGGCGACACGCGGGCTTTGGAAGCTGCGGCTGCGATCGGGCAACAGGTGCCTCCTTGACGCTGCTGATGGTAGGAGGTGCCACCTGCTACACCCTCTAGAATCACACGCACCCGACTGGCCTGAAGATAGTTGAAATAAGTCGTCTGGCAAGCAGATGGATGGATGGATGGACGGACGGAGGGATGGACGGACGGATGGACGGATGGATGGATGGATAAAGGGGGGATGGATAGATAAAGGGAGGGATGTGCATCACGGCTGACCGATAGATAGAAATCAAACGGACCAATAAGTGGATGGACACATGATCACTAGATGACCAGACGTTAATCGACGTACACTAGACTCCGACATTGTAGCGAAGAGATGCTGACTGCAAGGGTATGTTAGATTGCGCTGGTTCCACGGTCATCGCTACAGCATCCTACAACCTTCGCTGGGTCAGAAGTCTTAGGTCGTGTTCGGAACCAAGCTTGCTTGTCTAAGTCTTGCTGAAAACGACAACGAAAAAGACAGCGGATGCTTCTTCTCAACAAGCAGCAACCGCAGCTGCACCACCACCAACCCTACCGCACACAAACCCAGCATGACATGGCATGGACGCACGGTGTTTGGATGCACAACCTGCCGTGCGCAGCAATGGTGTCGGGGATCAACCACCGCAAAAGAAGTGCACTCGGGCACACAAACAGTCTCGTTTGCCAAATTCTCGCCATAGTGCCCATGGCACAAATACGCGGCGGCAGCCCATACCGGGCGGGCGGGCGAGTACAACTAAATAAGAATGAGAAAGCAGTTCAACACCAGACAGTGGCAGCCAGACAAAGCTGCACAGTCATGCAGGCAATTTGTGTACGGTTCATGTGCTACTGAGGGTTAGTGGCACGCGTCTTAAATCCAACCCACCCCAGCGCGACCCGACCATGACCACCACCACCACCCCGCCACACCCAGCACCGCCAGTAACAGCAGCGGCCCGAGCAGCAGAGCGCAAAACGGCAGAAGTGGGCCATGCACTCAAGAGCAGGTCGAGAGGCGGAGCGGGTGCGCAGCACCGACACCAGCAACGGCGAGTGTCTCAACAGTTCACATTGAGAAGCTCTCTGTCATCAAAGGGCACTTGAGTTACTTGTCCTTTGTCCACTCGTGCGTGCATGCCAAACACCTGCATTGCACGTCCCATCACACTCATGACTCGTGTTACTTGTATTTTGGCATGCTTTGCACGTGCAGGCAGGAGTTCGGCCATGAAACATAGAGATTGGACCCGCTCAAACTGTTGAGAACTCTTGGCTGAGGCCATCATGACACTGGGCATAAACGCTTCGGCAAGCTCAAAGCCTACGGTGGTAAAGCATCATCAGGCAGAGCAGGGATTCAGCCGTGCCTGGCTGGCATTCGAGGGTCTCCGAGGACTCTCAGCATGACGCCTCGGACAAAGCACGGGCTTCTACATCAAGTCTCGTTCCGTCTTCGGAAGACGGTACGGCGTAGGTCCTAGGTCGCCGACTGTGGGGCGGTGCCGGGCCGCGGAGGCTTCACCTGTGACGGCACATGACAGCAACGCCTGAAGAGCATCACTAGAGCCCTAGAGTCTCTAGAGCATCACAGCATGAAAAGCAACGGTGTGAATCCTCCTCACGATCGACTTCCACACGGATCACAGGGGCTGCGGGAACAACCTCAAGTCAGAAAACAACAGACCACAACATGGGCTGGTCAACATGTCATGTGTCACGACCGCGACAACCCAGGATCTGGCAGCGGTCGAAAATATCTCCAGAACCTTCCGAAATCCAGGCAGCCCCACAGATTACTCCCATGGGCATCAAACTGAGAGCCCTCATTCCCCCTGCCTGCACACCTAGCACCACCGAGTCCGATTCGGGCAGGACCTCTGCCAAAAGATCGTCGGCCTGGAGTCGAATTGAAAAGTGCAGGCTATCCCAGCCATCTGCTCAGCTCTGGTTCAAGGCAGGGACTGAAGGAACCGTCTTATCGACCAGGCCGCAAACTGCAAAACAAGCAATTCCATCGCCTGATTTTCCCCAGTGTTCACTAAAACTCGACATTGTCGCTGGTCGTGTGGTCACCCCTTGCATCTCACATGATGATCGTATTCTGAATTTCGTTTGCCGCTGGTAGCCGAACATTTCAGAAGACTGCTAAAATGCTAAAAGTTCCACAGGGTACGAATGCGACATGCAACTGATAGGTGTCTGGGAAAGTTTTGAAGAGCTGCTCGCATAACTGCTGGCAGTGTTTGTACACCAGGAGTACCATCAGTGCTCCTCCCCCTTCTGCTCTAGTGCAAACACTCATCTTCGCAATGCAACCCTTCAAGACTGCAAATGAGATGAGAAACGTAGTCAACAACAGGTGCCCCAGCCCACGACGATCGTGCGGCTTATGTGTCGACAACAGCAAATGCAACATCGCAAATGAGAACACGCATGCCGCATGTGTCCAGTACAGGCCTGGCAAAAGTTCAGGCACTGGATGCCATATCTGTTCCACCTGGGCTGAAGGAATGCTACACTTGTGCACGACCGCCTTCCCTGACTTCAAGCTTCCGGCCACTGGCGTGCATCATAGTGGTCTTCCCGCGGATCGAATTCCTTGTTGCCCACAGTTACCTGAACCGGAAAACAACCTTTGATGTCGTTTTATATGATTCGGCCTGGGCAAAATTCAGCCCGAGGTCCGAGCCCGCCAACGCATGCGAGATCCGTCAGGTACACGAAGCCTGCTCGGAGCTCGAAGAAAGAGGGGAGAGGTCCACGAAACGTCGAGAAAAGCTGCCTGACTGAGCACCAGCCGGGCCGAGAATTTATCTCCCCAGCCGGGAAGAACTCCAGCTGAGTTTCTCCCAACCTCATAGCAATCCATGTTGGACTGTGAAGGCCGCCACAACGTTGTCTGGGCGAGCCACTCTGGTATGTTGAATTCAGGGCTCTGCACCATGCGTCCTGCAGACTCTGCATGGTGGTCTGCATGTCAAGCCGCAACCAGGACAATGCTTTTTAACGGACGTCTGTGGACAGACCACGCCTTTCGGCCACCTCATCTTCTCGGAGAAATTCGAAACGCGAAACCTTGGCAGTATAGTCCATTTCCTGCGACATCTGACATTTGCAGGAACCCCATCGTCGAAAGTAAACCCAGCTGAGACGTCTTCGAGTGCATGTTTGCAGGCTCAGTGAGAACCTGAGTCCGGTGAGGTTCATAGGGCTTTGGTTTCACGGCCACAAAGCGTAAACTATCTGCGCGGTTTGGTTGTGGCATTCCGTGGCACACCAAGCCCCAGGCTCGAATAGCATTGGACTCAGCCAGCTCGTGGACTTTCCGTTGCCACGTGTTGGCGTAGAACTCCAATTGTCTGAGGCGCGCCGCCTCCGCAGGGATCTGCACTGCTCAGCAAAGCCATCGCAGTGACCCGATCATCGGTGCACCTGCCAATGCAGCTTCGATGACATCTCCTCGATCTTTGCATGCTCCCCAGCCAGTGCTGCCTGATCGAACTGCAAATGCCACGGACTAAACACAGAGATGTGCCCGAATGTCCAGCCTCACTCCTGCGAGCGTTGCTGCGCTCTTGACGGACTCCCTCAGTATCCGAAGAATCTGCTCTAGGGAAATCACTTCTCACGCGAAAGGTTGGTCGGCACCCTGCAGCTTCCAGGTCTTTGATCTTGTCCAGCTGACAGGATTGCAGGCTGAAATCTAGGCAGTTCCAACACCGACATATGCCAGCAGCCAGTACAGTATTTCTTCTTCAACAGGCCAGTACGACAGTGACCCGAAGCTGACCTTCCAGTCTTCTGACATGGCTTTCAGCCTGTCGACGGCTGGATTCAAAGCAGGGGTCAATAGGATCCTTGCCACTTGAACCAGCAATTCTCCGACGCTTGAATCGAAGTGTTTTTGACGCCTACTCCCACCACCATGACCATGGTGATCCTATCTCAGCTGCCCCTGAACAGCTCGATGCACCGAGGCATTGGAGTTCAGCTTGCGACTGCAAGACTTCATGCGTTGCAAACTAGAAGGCTGGGCTGGGTATTCCAAGCAGAGACCTCAGAAGCACAATCACGAAAGTCTTAGCACTGGAAGGTACTCAGTTGGGAGCCTCGTGCAGCTTTTTCGCTTGATTGTCCAAGGCTCCCTGGTACTGATCTGTTACCTGCAGACAACTCGGGCAGAACGCAGGTGACAGCTGACGCCTTCTACGACCTACGGAGTAGCCTCTTGTCTGATGTCTTTTCTTGCATGCCTCGAGGAGAAGCGACTAGATTACACTCGCCCACTTCTTTGACTCTATTGAACCAGGTGGGATTCCCACTCCAGCTGCTCTTCAAAAGTCTTGATGAAGCCCAGATTCTGCTCCTGCCCGCTGAGCATGATTCTGATTTGGCAGCGAATATGGGCCACTGCTACCTGCAACTGGGCGGAAAGATCTTCCAGCTGCGAGATCTTCTCCTGAGACGACCGGCACGGGAGCACTCTCATGTTGAACTTCACCGCTCATGCTCGGCCTCGCTTGCTTGATTTGAGTCCCTTGCAACCTGCTGCCATTACCGCAAAGAGACTCACACCAAGAGTGCAAGTCGGCAGAAGAGTCGATTGAGACCACTGCTTTGAGTTCCATCTGCAGGACTTCAAGTTCGGCAGAAGCGGACTCTAATTGCTGCTGGCCTCACAATAAGGCGACAGCCTTTCACTACACTGCGTTCATGTCCTCGCCGCCTACATTAAGTCTCGAGCTGGTCGCAAGCTTCACCTCCGCATCCTCGCACCGCTCCTCCATGAGAGCAGATGTGCTCTGGACTGTCAACATCCCAAGACTTCTTTACTGTTTGCTCCTACCATCTGCGCTTCTCTCTGCATCTTCTAGGTACTGTTACCTTGCTGCCAACAGAATTAAGCGCGTCCTCCAGCTGCTTGATCTGCGCATCCAATGCCGACGTGTCAATGGTTGGCAGACCTTTGGGGACGCTTTTAACCGGGTTTAGGTTATGCTGTTGTTATGCATGCGCACCTGCACTACAGCTTGCACGAACTAGAAGTTCAATCTCGGGCTGGCAAGGTCACTACCATGGGCCACCTTTTAAACTCAGGCAACTCGGACATTGTGCACAGTACGAAACGCAGAACTTGGCTGGATCTTGGCTTGGCGGAGGAATTTCAGTCATCGATCACTGCCTTTTGTTTAGCTAAAGCTTCGGTCCTCACCTCAAATCCTCGCAGTCATTTCCGAAAAACGGGGGTCACGTTCGACAGCCCCAAGAGCTGCCTTTCCAGATCCGAGTGAGACTCCTCGGAGCTTGTGCGGCCCTCCGTGTGGGACCACGCTTGTGGTGATAAGCGGCCACAACATCTGCAAAGACATGAACAACAGCCCAATTAAACACTCTGGCGACCAGCAAGAAAAGCAGCAACTAACATTGCGAAGAACAGGAAAATCGTTCGTCGTTCCAAGCACCAGGGGCCACATGGACTCCCCTGTGCCCAGTGCACGTGGGCTGTTCCGCACTGGGCTCCAGCAGATTTCGGCCTAAGTCGCTCTCCATCTCCTGCACGATTTCCGTGCGGAGGTCCAACATGTTGTTGGTCGAAATATTCGTGATGGCGATGTTCAGCGCGTCGTGGTCGCTGGTGGCGTTCAGCACCTCAAGGCGGGGTTTGGGCAGGGCTCTTCTTTAAACTGTTTGCACGCACCGGTGCTTAAAGACCCTTTGTTCAGACAAAACCCTCTGGCCGGACATGTCTAAACCCTATTTAAACTTGTTTCAAACCGAATAGACTAAACACCAGGTCAAATGTTCAATGCAATTAAATGCTCGTTCAAGATCCGTCTCCAGTTGATTCAACATACGTTTGATAATCGGTGTGGCCCTCCTGTTTAACCATGCATCTAAACATCTGTTTAATCAGATTCGTGGCGTGGGGCACTCAGAGAACTGTTTTCACGCATGTTTCAAGATCGTTTAAACATATGCGCCATGGTTCGGATTTCATGTGCGGCACTCCAGGAGTTGGGACAAGTGTGGTGTAACATGTTTAAACGCCCTCCTTAACCAGTGCAACCACACTATTTCAACAGATAAACAAACATCCACAGATTGACCGAACATGTTGAAACCTGTTTTTGAGCTGAAACCGTTCAAACCGATAAAGAAATCTAGACGTGCTTGAACGACCCTGCCTCGAGGTCGAGGCCTTTGCCGAAGTGGCACCCTCCGGGCCCGGAGCCCTCCACGGG